>BLBF01000032.1:26668545-26703741 GCA_015471245.1 Laticauda colubrina
AGAAGAAACCAGGAACACCAATCAATCAAACTCCAAGTCCAATGAACACAGGTCCAGGCTCCCAGCCAATCAGAATGAACCAGCCTCAAATTTAAAACCAGGAGCTGTAAGACCCATATCCATACAGAAGCCTGAAGATGGCAGATGAGATTCTGCTGAAACGTTGCTACAACTTTAACAGAACTACAATGACGTGGGATAAATATACAGTACTTCAGGTGTGTCAAACTCGTGGCCTGTGGGTCAGATGCATCATGTGCTGGCCCTGTCCCGCCTGATTTAGCGAAGAGGAAAGAAGTCCCGATATGTCACGATACTACCATGAGGATGCGAGTTTGACACCCCGATCTACTTCATTTACTTTTCTCGTTGTTTATAAGACTAGCTGTCACTTATCACATATGTGCTTTTCTTCCATTCCACAGCAATACTTGTCAGAGGATGATTTTTTTCAGATCTTTGGAATGTCCCAACGGGATTTTGCAGCACTGGCTTCATGGAAACAAATGTCTCTCAAGAAGGAAAAAGGACTTTTCTAAATGGAAATATGCTTGCCATTATTTTCAGCCATTGCAGACCTTAATGTCATTTTTGGTAAAAGCTTGATAACGGAAGCATTCAGAATTTTTTACTAGCAGTTTTTCAAAGACAAAAGGGCTTCCTTTTTTTAAAAAAAAGTATAGATAATCTTAGTGCAGACTTAGAACAGCTGCTTTAACATACTTTCCTCCAGTTATGAAGCTACCCAAAACTATGTTGGAATCATTTACTCTTTCCCAATAGCCAAAGTTCCAATTTGACTTTGTGACAAAGTTGGCAAATGGGGCTGCCCTAAAACTTTATTGTGGAACAGATGCAGGAAAGCAATTGGTGGATTTCCTGCTCGTGGAAGACAGAAAAAACAAAAAACAACCCACCACCATTTTTCCTAAAAGGAGGTTGAGCTGGGGTGGATTTTGAATGAGGCCCCATACTTTTTGCTATCAAAACCTGACTTGTTGGGTGACAATTTTCCAACTGCCTCTTTTTATAGGGAACCCCTATTTGCACCACAAGTCTGGTGTGCCAATTCTCCACCCCCTGATGATTGCTCTTGTTCATCTCCCTTTTGCACATGCTGTAGCCTTTCTTACACAATCTCTCAACTGCCTCTCTTTCTCACACTCGTGTTACTCTCAATTATTTTGTCTAATCTGGGGAGACTCCCTGAGCGAATCAGTGCTACTTTTCTTGTACCCTTGAAAGATTTTCCTACTTGGAATTTTAAAAACACTTTGGACCAAAATTTTTCAAAGCAAGGACATCGCAATCTTGCAACCTGGCCAGAAACGACTTAAAAACAGGTAATTTATGCTGCTTAAAAAGTTTTGCCAATAGAAATAAATATAAGAGTCCAGGAGTATTTCCCCTCCAAGTCTGTCTTAATCTGTTCTTATCTATAATCATAGCTGTCTACATGATTATAGTTAGAGTTTTCAACTGCCAATGAAGAAGATGCCTCCAAAATAGTCTTTGAGGTGATCCATAAAACAGAAGGCATTCTAGATGGAACCACTGCTCTCTTATGAAATGTATCCCAGTGCAAATAAATCTTCTTCATGCAAACTGAGAAGCTATCCTTGTTTGTGAACAGCAAGTTACCGCACCACTAACTCACAGCAGTTTAAACAGAATTGGGCCATTTTATCATCAGGCCATTGCCATTGTAAATATAGTTTAAAGTTAAACTATGTTGAAACACTATACCTAGTCCATTTGGCAGAAATAGTCTGTCCTCAAAGAAGAAGCAAATAGGATTGATATTTTGTGGCTTACAATAGTAATTTTACCTTCAGAGAATGACAGCTATTGAAAATTAAGGACCCCACTGCTAATGGACATTTCTTTTCCATAATGAATATTAGTATCTTTTTAAATATACAGTGATATCTTCTCCAACACAGTTATGTACTTTTAAAACAAACAAGAACAGATTTTAAATTAATAAAAAATGTGGAATATCTAAGCAAAATCAATGTGAAAAAAATACCATGATTTTTGTAGTGCCAATTTTGTGGAGGAAAAACAGCAATCAAATGGCAGTAAGGACAAATAGAAAAGTAGTAAGGCACTGCATTGCTCTGGAAAGAAAAATCAGATTCGACATGAATAAAGAGTGTTTAATTTCTCAGAAATTGATCTACACATTATTTAAAAAGAAAGAATAAAAGCAGAATTTTGAGGAAGAGAAGAACAGGTCTGCTAAAACACAGAAAACTGCTGCTCCACATTATGTCAAGGGGATACAAAGTGATTCCCAACATATAATCAAAGCAATCTTCTCAATGCACCTAAGAAACCCTTGTCATTTTTATTTGTTCCCTTCCACTAAGATTTTACAAAGTAACTTCTTAAAATAAAAACAAAGGAGTAGGTTACTGCTGCAGGTCAACAGCAAAGTGTTATGAACTTTCTTTGATTTTCATTCATGGGCTATTAGTTCTCTATTTTGAGTTAGTTTTAAAAAGCACCCTAACGATTCTTTTTCAGGAACACATGGCAATCTTTTTTTCCAGAATATTCACTTCATCGTGAAATATTAATTTTATGCAATTTAAGAACAATTATTTTGCTTTTTACTTTGTTGCAATGCAAGCAGCTTTCTCTTAGCACATCTAGCAACAAAGACTCACAATACAGAGAGCCATCCTTAAATGCTGTCAGGTCCTCAGAATGTGAAAAGGCATCTCAGAATAGAGAAATGTCGCTGAAACTTTTGCACTTTGTCACGTATGAATATTAGGTTTTATCCAAACAGAAGCAATGCTGCTTAATATTCTATAATTGCAGACTTCTAAACTTTTGTTGTTTTTTTAAAGTAAGCTACCTAAGCTACTTTTAAACATCACATATGTACAGGGTTTGATTCACCTTTGAGAAGAATTTCGTTGCTTAGTGCAAACATGTTTTGGCTATTTCTTGCATAAAAAATAAGTGCAGGAAAAAGATTTGACAGGTATAAGTGGAAAGGAAGAGAGGAATTTAAAATACACTGAGGTTCATCCACTACTGGATGAATTTATAAAGTTAGGCCTCATTTCAAAATCTAAAATCAATAATCCTAGAATTAAGATGTCTAGAGTTGTGCCATATCATGCTGTTTCAGAAACATAGTATAACTAAATCCAGTTGTTTTTTTAAATAAGCATTTTTTTAAAAAATACTAGCAGCTGCAGTTCAGGTTCCCAAGAGATTTTCTAGATTCCTTGGTATAATTTCTCAAACGGAAATATAAACCATATAATATGAGGGTTTAAATATAATCCAGTATGGTCAGCAGTTTCAGAGTTAAATATTAAAACTTAGATGAACTGCAGCACAAATTCATTGCACTGCCACAGAATTTGATCTGATTTGTAAAATGCAAACCAGGCAGGATTAACAGTTACCACTTGTTACTGAATGAGAATTATTTTTTTCCAAAGGTATATAAATTCATCTCAGGCTGCATACTTTTCAGGTTTAGTTGAAGCAAATCAGTCATTAAACAATTAGGGGAATTCTGCGTTTTATTATAGAAGACACCAAATTAGAAACTGCATAAATATTAGTTAATTTGGCTTCACTGCTAAGTATGGAACCAAAAACATAACTGCATAATTACAATGGGTTGTATAAGACCCTTCCATTCAGAGCAGAAAATGAAAGCTAACACCTGCCAGAAGGGAGAATGGAAGATGTACCGTATTTTTTGAAGTACAAGACGCTTTTTCCACCCCGAAAAATGGGTGGAAATGTCTGTCTTATACAGCAAATGTTGTCAAAGCCCCACCCACCCACCAGCCCCCACCCTTCAGCCTCTGCCTCCCAGCAATTTGCCTCCTTGCAGCAAGCAGCCTGTTTCAGCTTCAGCATAGCCTGATCAGTACAAGCAGCTGATTGTCAGTTGGATCAGCCTGCCAACAATTAGCTGTTTCAGGCTGCAGGGATTGTCACTGCCAATTGCCACCTCCGCGTGCCCCATTTTTGGCCTCCGCACCCCATTTTTGGCCTCTGCATGCCCCATTTTCCACCGGTTCTGATCCCCACCACCTGGGGTAAAAATGGGGCATGCAGAGGCTGAAAATGGAATTCGGAGGCCGAAAATGGGGCGCACAGAGGCGGCAATCGGCTATGGCAATCCCTGCAGCCTGAAACAGCTGATTGTCGGGAGGCCGATCCTACCAACGATCAGCTGCTTGTGCTAATCAGGCTGTGCTAAAGCTGAAACAGTCTGTTTGCTGTTTGCTGCAAGGAGGCAAATTCTTGGAGGCAGATTTTTTTCTTGTTTTCCTCCCCCAAAACTAGGTGCGTCTTATACTCCAAAAAAATACAGTACTTTTAATTTTCTCCTGAATCTGAGTTTGCCACCTTCCCTTATATTTAAAGGCCTCAACTCTCCACAGCCCCTTCTCAAGAGAGCACAAGCACTGAAGAAAAACACCACCACCCCACAGTCCATTCATTAGGAAATATAGGATGTATCTGGAGTTGGGTGGGGCAGAGGATGGACTAATGACTCACTTGAATGGAAGTTCAGCTATCAGTGCACTACAAATCCTGCTTTTTCCTGAATTTTACCAATAACTACTCAAGCAAATAGAAATGCAGCTTCTTTTCAGCTTCTGTCAAATATCTGAAGGGTTTTTTCATTAACAGAGAGCTAGCCTTACTCTAGAATCAAGACTATCACATTCTGAGATACTCTTCTTTACAAAGAAAATATCTTTATTCTTTGTTAAAAAAACACCGAAATACCTTTGTGAACAGTACAAAATTATGACAGAAGTTAGCATATTATGCTTTGGTGCAGTGTAATTTTTGAGAACTTTATCTTCTACATCAGATAACATTTTACTCTGTTGGTATCTTCTATATTTATGTATTTAGAGTTCTCCAATACTGCCTGAATTATCAATAATCTTAAAACCTTTCAGCAACAAATAATTCTATTGTCTATGTGACTCATGTCTATTCTCAAAACATAGTTTCAGAAGGTTCTAATGGTAAAGAACAGAAAAATCCCCAACAAGTAGGGGTAAAATACATTTTCCCATGTAGCTGCTATCTTTTTCAAAGAAAATATTTTTACTATGAAGCAAATCAAGAAACATCTCAATTATTAGCAATTTCATTGCTATGAAAGTGAAAATGGGATAATAGTTATTAACTTCCAACACTGAAATGAGGGTTGGGCACAAGTAATTTCTATATAATTTTTGCCAATATAAACAAGTTATTCAAACACTTTTAAGTGTGTAAACTCCTCTACTGCTGCTCTGAAAAATCTTGCAAATGCTAATCATTTAAGAGTTTTATTTTTTATCAACCCCACGAGAAGAAACTCAGTTATATTTCCATGTTCCTGTTACCATATTACTTGCCCACTTTCAAGCACATACAGCTCTGGAGGCCAGCGCAGAACTGAACTATTTCTGTTTCATTTACTGATTAGCATCAGTTTGGAAAGGGACTGCCGATCACCACCCAACCAGTGCAACTCTTCCATGAAACACAAGAAATATAGAGATATATACACACACCCATGCACTCAAGGGCAAAGGGAACGGTTCTGCAAATGACAGTACTTGGAAATTAATGCCTTCAGAAAGAATAAAAAATTAAAAAAGTTAAAATATACATATATGTATATATTATTTGAAGTGATGAAAATGAAGGATTCTGGAGTGTTACAAATCATAGGTATTTAAGTCCATTTGTTTTAGCAAAAGACAGATCCTTTCATTTAACCAATCAGCCAGTTGCACTTTCCAGGGCATAGTGTAACTGTAGTATAGCTTATGCTTTTTTCTACCCCTTTTTCTTCTGTCGAAAGAAAGTCAACCTATGTATGAGGCCTTCTCTATTTGTTAATAACAGGTGATCTTGTGGTCTTCTCTCATACTATGCTTTTATAAGTTTTGGAAGAAGTTTTTAAATTCTGTAGCTTGATCGTCTCCACTGCAGGTAAAATTATTTGAGTAGCTCAACAGAGAACAAAACCCAAGCAATAAAAAAAAATCAGGATAACAGAAGATTAACTGCTGAAGTCAAAGAAAGGGGTGGAATGGCCCTTTCATATCTGAAGCAGCATGTCTCTCAACTATGCCCTGAAGTCTTCAGGTTTGTGTCTCCTGTGCACTAGGCAAAAGTTCTTAACTCTTTTGTGCTCAGATAAAGGGTTGTTCTTCAGACTGGCTTCCCCACTTCTGTGCCAGGCAGTTGCAGGTTCTTTTCTGTTTCAAGCAATTCATCCAATATATCCCTAGAGAACAGAACACATTAGGAACCTAAGAGAATCTATACAGAGCAGCCAAGGCATGTGATATACCCAAGATGGCACTTAAAAGGAATGTTTTGAAAGAAGTAATAGAGATTCGACATGGTACAGTATAATCTAGCTTCTTATACAGTCACAGAAATGTTCATAAGAACATTTGGAAAAAATGCACGTTTGTTTTCTGAATTAAAAACGTAAACTCTTTGTTTATCTCTTTCTCTGTTACACACCCAAACTTTTATTTCATGACTTCAAATCTAGCTTTTCAGGCTTGGTATGAATTCTTAAAGAATCAATGCCAAAAGCCCTTATTGCAAGATCCCAGTTCGTGTGATGTCTCCAAATTACTATGTCTGCCAATAGATGACTAATTCTAGTTGGAGATTCTTCTTGAGCCTGGTACCTCTCCAGTCCCTAAAGAATTCACAAAGAATTCATCCCTTGTTCTAAGAACTACGGTATTTCTTGTTAACTGGTCTTCATTCTGGTATTTTTCCACAAGATGCACAAGCTGAAAATCTGAATAAAACCCATGATTCTACAGTGTAGGTTTCAGTAATATCGTCTTCCACCTTGTCTATTCAGTTCTTTACATAAATAACACGGTAGAAGGCTATTTTAACACAATATTCTCCCTGCAACAGCTGTAAAGTTAAGTTTCATACTGAAAAAACATGCAAGAGCAAGGAAATGGGGTGGGAGTGGGAGGATGGGAGGGAGAGGAGTATTATTCATCTTTTCACAAGGATGGAAATGAAATAAAACATGCAAACAGTAAATAATATAAAAATATTTACTTGTGCATATAGAAGAAGATATAGCCACTTCGGTCTCTATCACTCTGGACAGAGGCCTCTTGAGTTCTTGACACTGCCAGGTCATTATATGTGAACCATGCCTGCTTGCGAATGTCATATACATCACTAATATAGTGACCTTGAACATAATGAAACAGACAAAAAGATTTATTTATTCATTCATTCATTTGTGTGCTGTCCATCTCAGTGAGTTTGACAGGCGAACTATTTCAAACTTTTTTTAAAAAAATCCTGTTCCAAATATAAAAAATTAAAATACACAATAGTTGAGGAAGATACCACAATTGACAGCCACAGCAAAGGATGGGGCCTTCACACACTTGGAGGTCCAAGTCCTTAGGGCCTTACAAAAGACCAGCCATCCTAATTGCTACAGAGAGAATGTTCCATAGGGAAGGTGCTATGGCAGAGAAGGCAGGCCTCTTGTAACATTTGGGCTTCTGATGTCTTTCACACAGAAATATACAGGCTGAAGTATCTAATAAATGACATCTGCAGACAAATTTGCTTTTATTATTTTAAATTTGACTCATTTTTACTGTGTTTCAACATCTTTTTATATGCCAGATTTATTGATGAATAACAAATTGTTTAATGATATCTCTCACTTTGTAAAACTTGTCTGGAAACTGTTTTTAATCATAATATCAACATTTGCTAACTGTTGGTTGTTTTTTATATTAATTTTACAGTGTTTATTTAAGTTGCCCAGGGTCATGTTTTGTGAGATAGGCAGCCATATAAATAAGATGGATGGGACAGATGGATAGATTAAAATCAAGCATACAAAATCAACTATTTTTATTGCTATTTCTTTCTTCATTTTGAATTCTGGTTACCTGAAAAGGCCTCCAAACACAACTTTGAAAAACAATAAGGATCAAAAGCACAGCCTTTTTCTTACCTGAGGAGGATGTATCTCCAATGTGACTTACAATACTAATGAGACGATATGAATTAGGAAGCTCTCCTGTCTGTGAAAGAATTCTGCTATTAGCTTTAGTTTGCTTCTGTATATATCAGACATTTAACTTTATAAGAGACTTCATAGCAAATTTAGGACACACTGTATCAAACACTAGAATAATTCATTTAAAATTTGTAGTTAACTCAAATCAGGCTTTATAAAAATGTATTTTTTAAAAGATCTGTTATATACAGGTAGTTCTTGATTTACAACAGTTCATTTAGTGACCATTCAAAATTACAGCAGCACTGAAAAAAGTGATAATGACCACTTCTTCACACTTATGACCATTGCAGCATCCCCATAGTCATGTTGACAAAATTCAGACACTTGGCAACTAATTCATATTTATGAGTTGCTGTGTCCTGGGATCATGTGATCAGCTTTTGCAACCTTCTAACAAGCAAAGCCAATCTGGAAGCCAGATTCACTTAACAACTGTGTTACTAACTTAACAAATGCAATGATTCATTTAACAACAGTGGCAAGTTGTAAAATGGATCAAAATTCACTCAACAAATGTTTCACTTAGCAACAAAAATTTTGAGCTCAATTTGTGGTTATTAATCGAGGACTACCTGTAATTCCTCGAAGTGTAATCAACAATATCTTTTTCTCCTAGATTGAACTATAATCACAGACACCACTCAGAATAACTCACATTTTTCCTTACTTCACCATAGAAAAAAATATTTATTATTCGTTCATAAACACTCTATTAAATACATATTTCCCATTGTGTGGTTAAAATATACTGAGTGCTAAACTAGGAAGGATCACTAATATTACTACTTAGTCAATGATAATCAACTTTTTATTCAGTAAATGAAGGAGTTATTATACCCTAATCTCCTTCCTTGAGGGAAGACATCCAACATGAAAGTACAGGCATAATGCAAATATATTTGGACAAATATATTAAAGGGCTCTGCTACAAGAAACAATTCAAAATCTTTTGCAGTAATAAGTCTTTATTACTTTAATAAGTAATAAAGTTAATAATATAATAAGTCTTTATTACTAAAACAAGTTTTTTGTGCAGTAATAAACACAGGAAGGTGCCATCCACTTGTCATTCCCTTGTCACACAACAGAAAGGCAGATAATGGTAACTCAACTGGAATGCAACTTATGCCTCTCAATTCTCTTTTCAAGGTGTAACTTTGGCTAAAGTACATGGGCAGGCAAAAAAGAAAAAGAAGGAAATATAAGAAGGTAAGAAACCAATCCATAATCCAATTGTTGAGAACCATCAGAATAATTCACAATCAGGCAGCATTCCATTTTAATGAAATGTTATCACTTCCTACCAAATAATCATTGGTAAGAACACAACACCGGCACCTTGCAGGAAATGGACTCCAGAAACCAACTGGAATTTCCCAATGTGTTGTCTACCATTGCTGTACTCTCATTATAGCGGCACCTCATGGTAGGAGGAAAAATGGAATAAGACAATCCTCTACCAAAGCTCCATTTCCAACTCCACCCTCACCATATATGCATTGTTGGTCCTGTTGGCTTGCCTAGGCCAGATCAAGAAACCAACTCCACAAGTTAGACTGGAACTATATTTTATTGATATAGGCTACAGTAACAGTACCTTAAAAGCCTGTGATTTTTCTTCCATCCCTTTTGTACCAATGGAAGTTAGGGCAGAGCCAGGAGCCAGATAGCCAAAGCCAAGCTATTCTTATCTAGGCAAATTTAACTAGCTGAAAAAAGTCACTTCATGTTTCCAATGAATATTTTAATATTTTGGGGCATGAGGGAAACACATTTGCTTTTCACTTTAGGAAGTAATCAGTCTACCAGTCTATCAGTAGGGATTTGGAACTGCATCTCCAAGGGCCAATATCATCAACAATTCACTATTGTTCACCATTGGTCATCACTGAGAAAGCTTAATAAAGATAATCCAGTGTGCCGTATTATGCAGACTGAACTATCCAAGCCACAAAACTTTGCTTAGGCATTTACCACCTGTTAAACATGCTAGAATTCTTCCCGTGGTTTCCCAGATCATCACCTCAGCATTTCTTTTCAGTTCCTCAGCTTCCGCTTCAGAGTACTCCATGTCTAGAAAATCCTCATTCCCAGAGTCATCATCAGAACCAAGACTATCCAGGAGAGAACTGTTAAACTCTAAACAGCATGAAAAGGATACTGCATAAGATTCCTGATGTTGTGCATAAAACAGAGACGACAAAACTTTACATTCCAGCGCATGATACACTGTCTCACTAGAAATACAAACTATTTAACCTCTCTTTATTAAAGGAAATAATCTACTATGCCAGATCAAGCAATAAATATACAATGGGTACAAAGTTAGGATTTTTAGAATATAAACAGATCAGTTTATGAGAGGAAAAAATGCAGTTTTTAAATGTTTTTGCACTAAGACGCCAAAGTAACACATAAATTGATTTGCATCAATAGAAAAAAAAGCATGATACAATGCTGCAAGAAACAGAAAATGTATGCTAAACTCTTATACAACACCTTCATTTAAAAGTTTCAGTAAATTATCATAGCAAAATGTTTAAAATATTTTGAAAAAATTACCGCTCATCTCCCACTGCTATATAAACTAGCCCTACTTTGGAACCATGACTGAATTAAAATACAAAACTCTTGCTAGTTTTTATAACTTTCTTTACAGAACATCAAACCTGACAAGAACACCAGGAAATTAAATCTACAGTTCATAGAACCAATAAATCTTTTAGCAGAAACCTCTCGTTCTCCTTTTTCACAAATTAGGAATCCCGGGCAGACTTACTTGCTTTTATCTCACTTAGGATTTATGAAATAGAGTCGAGTATGCTAAGTAAGATATAGTCAAATTGTGGTATAAATAAAACAGATTGGAGAAGCTGCTGAAAACTGCTGAGACTCTGTATTCTGCTTGCTTACAGGGCTGCAGCACTATATCCACTTCATACCAATGGCTAAAACGTTAACTATTTTTGTTTGTAGTTTCCCTATACAACATCTGATGCCAACTAGTACTTTTTCCTATTCAGTTTTATGTGGATTCATGGACATATATTACATACCACTGAAGTTGTATGTACCATTTGGTTCAGAAAAGACAACAATTTAATATTTTAAAATAAAAATAATGACATAAGAGATAAAATTAGAAAATTACATTCTGGGAATATTTGGGGGTTCTGTGCAGCCACTTATGTCTACTTTTCAAGCTCAGAGCCCGGGGTAGGATTCTACCAGTTTGCACCTATTCGCTAGAACAGGCTGTTAACATTCTAAGCAGTTCGGAGAAACGGTTGTTAGAAGAAATTACTGGCCTAATCCTGTAAAGAAGGCAGGAAGGAAACATTCTGGTGTTGCTTACAGAAACTGCCTCTCCGTTAACCCTTATTTCATTCTTGGCAGGACTAGACTTCCTGTCTCAGGAACGTCTCTGGAGTTTTTTTCCCCTCCTTTGCTGGTACTTTGCTTGTGTGGAGTGACCATTTAAAGTTACAATGGCACTGAAAAAAATGACTTATGACCATTTTTCACACTTACAACTGTTGCAGCATCCCCACAGTCACGAGAGGCCAGGTGAAGAGATGTGTGCCTCGATGTGAGTGATATTGAGTTGGCCACATCCAGCCAATAACATGACCACCAAGCCATGTCCACCCAGTCACATGACCAAGCCATGCCTGCCATCTAAGCCACGCCCACAGAACTACTTGTTAAAAATGTTGAATCCCACACCTGCTCAGAGCCAATCACTAGTTTACTTGTACAAAAGCAAATTTCATTCTTACTCTGAACAATTAAATTATGCTTTTAAAAAATGTCCGTTTTTCTGTTCTGTATCTCACCTTGTAGACTTAATTCAGTGGCACGTTTAAGATCATCATCCTCCTTCTGCTCCCGCGCCTCCTGCTGGGGTAGATTCAAGCTTAGTTCTCTGAGACACTTCCTGTTTTTATAATTGCTCTATTTTTCCTACTGATAGTGCATGAGGTTAGTATGCAATGCAGCAAGTCCCTAATCTTACCACATGCTCTCAGCAAGAATGTGAACTGCTTCCCAAAAAAATCCAAGGACAATTTTTTTTCTCTGTGTAGTGGAATGTATGGTGTACTCAAATCTAACTGAGAACACACACCTGAATAAACAGTATCAGAGAAATTGCCTTCATTTAGGAAAAAACTAGAATATCAAAGGTTTGCAGATAGATACATGGCTTCTATAGGTTTAGGTGCCTCTCCTTTCACTGGTAAACAATAAATGGGCAAACACATTTGAAAGTTTTTCTTCTTTCTTAACCTATTCACACGTGCTTCCATGTCCATTTTGTTTCTTTATGCGTTTGTAAATATTTATACAATATATATAAGAAACATTTTAAGAAACTAGTAATGAAATGAAGGATATCTCAGAAGGGCTATACTCTGCTGGTTTTATTTCTTTTTCTTTACCATACTGACTGACAGTTCCTCTTTGTGCAAATGGGGCCTTCCAAGCTATGCCTAGAGAAGCACCTTTCACATATTCCCATCTTTCTTTCTCATAAAAAAGTGAGGCATTGTTTTTTTCTCATACACACATCATTCTACAATTTATCTTTCCTTAATTATTAAGTGTCCTCAGTTTTGATTGTTGATACTTTTTTTTACAAATATTTCTATTCTGCCTGCTCTTTTGATTCTAGGCCTCTTGTAATCTAGAAGCAATAAAATCATAAGATCTGATCATAAAACCTAATGAATTAAAAACTAAATTATTAAAAACTATCAGTAGTCTCCAACTTACAACCTCAACTGGAGGTTGGACTGGAATATCCATCACTAAGCACTGTGGTTGTTAATGAGTCATCGCATGATGACATCCAATTTTATTTACCTTTTTCCTGTGATCATTAAACCAATCTGCCCTCTCCCATTGACTTCCCACCCCCACCCCTAGTCAGAAGCTGGTTGGAAAGGCTGCAAATGGTGATCACGTGACCCCAGTGTGCTACAACTGCTATAATTATGTGCTAGCTTTGTCTTGCTGATGATTACATTGCATGTTGTTTCCCACCCATCCAGTCTAATTTTTTACAGCCTCTAGGCACCAGGTCAGAACTCTAATTGCACCTCCTGCTCAGCCTGGGAATAAATGATAAACCTCGGTATTATTATCATATAGATTGGATTTAAATCAAAACAGAGCTATGATTTACCCTGGCTGTTTCAGATGGTTGCTGAATAAAATGAGAGATAGGGCTTATTAGTATTTGTGGATTGTGATTAAATTGCTTTTTTATATATTTTTGGAGTTTTGTGTAGGTTTCATGGGTCTTTGGGACATAGGTTAACAAAAATCATCCAAGGAGCAGGATTATAGTAAAATGAAAAATAGTTTAATTATGGATATCATGTCAAAGGAGACAACAAAAGCAAAACTTTCCAAAAACTATTCTTCTTAACTCTGGAACTATTTTTTCAAAGATATAATTTAGAAGAAAGGAGATTCCAAGATGGGATGTATACTTATAATCATTTAAATATGGATTCTTGAATATTAAATTATTAAATGAGGAGAAACCATGGGCTCAAAATTACTGTAAGTTATATTTTCAACTGCCCAAATATCACAGAAAGAAAACCTATGATCTCTTCCTTCCAGGTAATAAAGAAAATTTTCTAAAATATGAGAAAGGCCACTAGGGAATTTATTAGAAGTAATAACTTTTGAAAGACAATGAGAAAATAGATAGGAACAAAATATAAGCAGTGTGGTGGTGAAGTGGTTAGAATGCAGTATTGCAGGCTACTTCTGCTGACTGCCGACTGCCAGCAGTTCGAGTCTCACCGGCTCAAGGTTGACTCAGCCTTCCATCCTTCTGAGATCAGTAAAACAAGGACCCAGATTGTTGGGGGCAATATGCTGACACTGCAAACTGCTTAGAGGGGGCTGTAAAGCACTGTGAAGCAGTATACAAGTCTAAGTGTTATTGCTATATAAGAAAAATATTACAGAAGTGCATCTTTGATGGACAATGATCTCAGATGACTTCCAAATCCAAGTTTGCTAAAATTGATATTTTTTAAAAATGCATTAAATTCATTATCTTGGCTAAAGGATTTCTATAAAAACCTTGTTCATATAAGATTTTTAAGTTTGAAGTCACATCTTCACAAAAGGTGCACTGGTTCTTACTTGTTCTTGGAGACTCTGAGCCAAGGCTTGCTGTAGTTCTTGTTCCTCCCTCTCCCTTTCCATATCATACTGTTGAAGCCAGTCAACATCCCCCTGAGTGCCTTCTGGAGTTTTGTTTTCCTTATTTTCATCAAAATCTTTAGTTACCTTGGTCAAGTTGGCATAACCTATGGAAACAAAATGGTGTCTTTATTTTTTTTGCAGGAGTTGTGGGGGGCTGCTAACTGGATTGCAACTGGGTAAATTAAGGATGTTATCCTTTTAATGACCACTGCATTTAATAGGGGTGTATGTGAGGGTGGCCAAAGAAGCCTATCACACATTTGAACAAGATTGCATTTTTATGAGTTGGACTAGTTTTTGTATGCACATTTATGTTCTCATATTTAATGCCTATATCATCCTTACCTCATAAAAATAGAAAACTATGCTGGCAATTTTCAGCAGAAAAAGAACAAACTTGAGAACCTCGTGCAGCTCCAGGACAACAGACTGCCTTATTCCTGAGTTAAATCTTTTTCATGTTATTCAGATCTCAAAAGCAAAATGAGCACATTAGTCTGTGATCATTTGAAAAAAAAAAAGGATAAGAGGAGAGAGGAAATAACTACTTTCAGTACTTATTAACTGCTTTACGATTAAGTCAGTATGTGAAATTTATCTCCCATTTTTGCTCTTGCATTTCAAAATTGTGACTAAAGGTTTTTTAAAAGACATTCATACAATAAAAAAATAGCTTTGCTTCATTTTCCTATTTTAGTTGAATGAATACAATTATGAATTGTAGAATGAAATATGCCAGGTATAAACTTCACTGCATATTTTAAAATGCAAGCTATTAGGACATAACCATTCAATCTTTTTTAAAATGTAATTTAATACAAATAACTTTACAATAATAAAAATAGACTCAAAATATTTTTGTCTATTGGTAGCACAACCTTTGCCTTTCTCCCTTCCCCAAATAAAGATGGGATTAAAATATAATAGTGCAGGAAGATAGACCATCCCCACTCCAACTCTTAATACCTACCTTGCAACTGTAAAAAAAAAAAAAAGAGCAGAAAATTAAAGCACTGAAATCAGATGTCTACCCAACAGAATTTCAGCAGGGTAATTTTGAGGCGAATAAAAATTGAAAATAAAAGTAGGAATCAAGAGTGAGAGGTATTCGGAATTGTGTTGATTTCTATCCTTCTATTCTCATCTCCCACCTCCAAAATAACAATAAACAAACAAAAGCCAAAGTGAAACTGTCCATTCTGTAATGTCTCCAAGTCAACAGACTGCTTTTTATAGACTACTGGAGAGTCATAAATCTGAAGAGGAGAACAGCTTAGTTGCTCACCATCCCACTCCATACATTGTCACTCAAATTCTAGCCTTTTCTTCCCCTCTTACCAGACTCTATAGCAGCTTTGGATTTATCAGCATCCTTAAGTTCTATATTATCTGGCAACTCTTGCATCTCATCATCTCCAAAGCCAGTATCAGGACTATTTGTTGGCTTATCTTCATCGTGGCTTGACAGTGATGCTTCACGTTTACTAATCTCCAGGACAGCTGCTAGAAGTTCATCTTCACTCATTGTTTCAAGCCCACTATTTCCTGACTCTGGGGACTTGGGATTTTCTGTTTTACTTTTCTTTGAGCTCTGCAAATAAATAAAAGGCAAAACTCACTGGGATCCATTCTCTCTCAGGATACTATAGCAATCACCACAGTAAAATGAACACACGTAAAACATAAAAATGAGATGGACACTCTGAACATATAATCGTAATTCAACACTGCTCTAATATACAGAATTGTCCTGACATCACCAAAAGACTGGCTTTGAGTGCTGAAGATAAGCTATATTAAATAAATAAATAATGAATAATAAAAAAATTCAGCCCTGCTCCTCTTAAAAATATCCTTGCATACTGCCATATCATCTGCATCCACCAGAGGCCACTCTTAAAAATTAAAAACAAAACAGTCCTCTATTTATGAATGAGCTATGTTCCAGACAGTGTTCATAAGTGTGATTTGTTTGCAAGTCCAACAAAAATAAAAAATAAAAATGTGCAATGCAGTTCTTGCCTTGCACGGGTGGCATGCCAATGGGCTTTGGGTAGTGGCAGGACGGGGTTGGTTTCTGGCACACTGCACACATATGCATGGCATGCTGGAAATGGACCCTTTCCTGCCTTTTCCCACTACTGCAGAGGGTTCACTGGACCCTTTGCTGCAAAGCTGTTGCTTGACTGGAATGAGAACTATGCTGCACCTAGCTGCAATTCCAGCTTACAGGATGCTGGAGGTCAGGAGAGGACAGGAGGGGATGTCACTATGTATAAACAGTGCAAGAAAACCTGGCTGTTTCCTGCCTTCTCCTGTGACAGGTTTATTTGTATTGGCAAAAGCTCACAACTCAAAAGTTCATTACTAATCTTGTATCTAATTGCCACAAAAAAAAATCTGATCACAATACATTCTTTTTCTACTAAGCTCTTTTCTTACTTTCTCAAGCTCTTCTTGCTGCTGTTCCCTGCTCTGGAAATCACACTGTTTCTGACTGTTTGCAACGGGACGTTTTACTGATTCTTCTTCACTGTCTGAATCCAAAGAATTTAAAAGGTGACTTTTATTCTTAAAAGCATATTTTCTGAAAAAGAAACAAAGAACTTTAATTAAACCCTTTCAAAAAAAAGCCAACTAATGATGCTGATTAATATCAATTTAAAAAAAAAATTCACAGAATAGCTAGGCGGATGGTAAACTATAATTCCAGGAATATAATATAAGGAGTTACTCAAACAGTAACCTTCTGCAAAATCTATTCAAAATACTACCTCAATTTAACATTTAGAAAATTCTTTATAACACAAACATTAATATTCCTGGGTTTTTTGAGCAGAAAATTGGATTGGTAAAATTTGGGGTCAACTTTTCTTGTTTTACAAATGTAATAGGCCAGTATATATGAACTGGAGTACATATAAAGTATATTAAGTCGAATGTTTCATGCAAAACTTCATTTCATAGTGGAATATGTAATGTTCTCATTAAATATTTAAAATATTTTTAAATATTAATCTTGTATTCACCATATTTTTCGCTGTTCTGGTAGGAAAAGGAAAACAAGTATGTTCCCATAAAGCTACCATGTGATCTATCCAGAGTACTTAGTGCCTTAACAATGCATTAGTAAAAGCTTTGCTGAGACTATGGGCAGTCCCTGCTTAATGACCTCGCTTAATTCAGCAACCAACCAAGTTACAAATATCAATGTTAACAATATACAATAATGCACCAAATTTTCTAAAATAGAGGGCAAATATTTAGTGCAAAATCAATTTTAAAAGACTTAAACATTTTGGTCTTTTTTTTCAGATACTTCAAAATCATGCTACTCACCGACAAGGTGTAGAAGTTGTTACAGAGCAGGAATTCACCATCTGGGACACTTTCAATGGCCGAGAACTGATTATAAAAAAAGTAGTATTTATTTTGGAAAACTATTACCTATAGCCATTTTAATGGGGATCCAAGTTCATGCTACAATTTGAAGAAAATATGACCAGCAGTCTTTGGATTAACTGGTCACGATTGACACAAAATTTCTGAAATTTTTTTAAATCTGAGTTCTCTACAATGTTGTTTCATAGATCAGCACCACAGCATCTCACATTTTCCCAAAAGGCACCCTTAATCTTAATAATTTAGAAAAATCTAGATTCTCTAGACTTCTGTCCATTATTTCAGGGGTGATATCTGAATGTAAATTTTATCTACTGTTGTTGTGGTTAGCCAGCAGCAGGTGCAGATGGCTGAGGAGAGCAATGGCTGTGATGAGGGGCCAGGATCATCAGGGAGTGGACTGCTACCTTCAGAGATTGTGGGGACTGACAGCAATGATGTGGAGGTTCCAGAGGAGTTTGTGCCAAGTGCATATGAACAAAGGATTATTCAGAGGAAAGAACAATTATAGCATCACAGGTGACTAAGGAGTAAATCTGCAAGGTAATGGCTCCTCCCTCAAGAGGATAAAAGCCAGGTTTGAAAAAGCATTCTTTGCAGAAAGCAAAGAAGCTCTTAAACTCAACCAGTGGACAACCAGTTCGTGTTTGGAGAATTTTGTAAATTAGTTCTTATCCCTGGGTTTTTGGCAGCCTTGACAACAACTTGATGAGGCTCTTTCTTGTCGGAGCTAATTAGTGGGAAGCAGCTTTCAGAACAGAATTCGTTATTAAACTTTAAAAGGTGGGTGCTGCTGCCTTTGTCTGTGTTCGCTATTTGGGAACCCGGTTGGGTCAGAACAATTGTATCCAAAGGCCATTAAACAAAGATCAGGTAAAATTTCATTGTAACAAAAATGAACCAATCTATAAACGCTATTACTAAAATAAGGGTAGGAAGAACTCACACAACTGACTGTGCACTCCATCCAAGATTAAGTGGGGGCCTTGTGCTTTCTGTACAGTGTGACTGCAGGGTCAAAAATCTTGGAATAATCACTTGTTGTCCTACTTTGTGATTGAGGGAGAGCACCACATTGAAGCTGTACCGTTTCAGATGAAGTATTAAAACCCTTTAAGAGACAAGAAGGAATGGAAATGTATAAATTGTTTGCTATGTAGAAATAACTATTAATAATGCATAAAAACCATAGGCTCTCCCTCCTGTCAGTTCCTTATAAAATTATGTACTCTTAACTTATAAATGCTGGAGATGAATCCAGTTTTTCTTGTTCCAAAGTATGGAATCAGAGCGAAATTCCATCCTACCTCCAGCCATAAGCAGAGGAAGGTAATGGTTCATGTTTCCTTTTCCTTCTGCAGTGTTCCCTCATTCTAGAACAACCCCTTCCTCACTATTCCACAGAGTCTGAGAACCTTCTAGAGCAAGTATTGGGAATGAGGAATCTGCAGAAGGAACAGGAACTTAGGAAAATCCTTACATCCACAGAGAAAAGAACTGGGGTCCAACCTATCATTTTACATCTAGTAATCAATGTAAATGCGTTTCTGCTGCTTTGCCAGTTTTTAACAAAAATAATTTTGCTTTTAAAATTTGATGGAAGCATTGTCAAAGTGCTTTTCTAAACTTCTAATTTCCAGGAATGACATTCTGTTCAAAACTTAAATTCATGTACTTCAGTTATTCTAGGACCGATACCAAGTACTTGTTTTTGCCCTAAATATTTTTATCTCATAGATTCTAAAAGTTGCCAATATTTTGGTATAACTTTTGTACCAAGTTCATATACCTACCTGGGAAACCGACTGAATTTGTGTGTAACAAGAGCAGATTTTCCACTACACTTCTCACAGGAGTATTCTATTTCTTCTGCCTAAAAGTCACAATAGGTGCAAGGTTTGTAATATGATAAAAAAAAATTCTTTAAAATAAAAGTATTTTCTTTTCTCTTGTCAGTTTGGTGGAGTGCTTATCCTCACTAAAACAGGACTCCAAAACTAACTGTTTTGGTATTCCTCCCTCCAAACAAATGAATTTATTTACATCTAAGGACAGACAATCATTCATTACAATTACACCAAATATCCATGAAAAATACACAGAACAAGACTTTGTAAAAGAACCAGAAACTCTTAACTAATTCGTTTTTGAGATTAATCCAGTTAAAGTTGGCTCAAAAGTTACGTGACAACTCCTATACAGAATTAATACCTTTAGGATTTTTTTTACAATAAAAAATTCTACCCACCCACCCCAGTCCTTCCCCCATGAAGGAACTTCAAATAAACCCATGTAACTCTACTCTAACATATTTCCACAAGATCACTCTTCAACATATAATTGATTTGCATTCAATTTGCAGTCTAAAAAATGTACAGTAAAAATAATATTCAGAAAACATTTATAAAAAGAAGTAAAATTTAAGATATAATAACTAGTAGAAGGATATATATATATTGTATACCCGGAAAAAGAGGTCCAAAGAATCTTGGATTGATCGAGAAGGAAGCAGTTTTTTCCTTCGTGGCAAGTCAATGGAAAGATCATTAAATTGTTCCCGCTTGGTGACAGTTTCACCACACCTGCAGGGAAAAGTTTTACTTCATTTAGTTTACCAAATTTTTAACACCATACGCAGATAACATTTTAGCATAAGTTAGAATGCAACACCTTTTAGTCCAGCTGGCTCATTTTTTTTTGACATTTGTCTCTTCTCAGAATACTTTCCAGATGCTCTGGAGGTTCTCATAACTTTCTGTAACAGATTTTTGGGGATGGGATATGGGTAAGCTAAAAAAAGAAGGGCCAAAATTGTTCCCATGCTTCTTTATTGTGAGAGCATTTGCTGAATGAAAAGCTGTGCCATAAGAGGAATGGCACTATTGGACCCCTCATAAGAGTTCAAGTATTCTTAAATAAGAAGAATACAATATTAAAATACTGACTGTAGCTCTTTCCCTGGACAATTGCAATCTCTGTGTTGGCACCTGTTTTCTCCCAGATGTTTCTGAATTACAAATCCTAAGATGTCATTAATTGCAAGCTGAGGTTCAAAGCCAATGGTTGGAAATTAAAATATGCCCACTTTTCACTATTTTCAACATCTTTGAGAAAATATGTAGAGCCTCCTGAATTTCAACTAAACCAGGAATTTGAATAGGATGTTTAGCTGCATATTTTTTCCAAGCTATGCTAGCAGTAACCAGTGAATGATGCTTAGTTACATTAGAATCATCCACTACTTAAATTACTTGAGAAGCTAGGCCTTGTCTGTATTAACATCACACTCAATGAGAATGATATGAGGAAAGGGAAGCAACAGGAATGTGAAAAAAAACCATCTCTTTAAAGACTTACATTTTACATATGATTGAATGCTGAACTTCAAATTCTAGATTTGCAATTACTGGACATGTATAAACTTTACTGGCTGAAAAATCATCAGATATGCGTCCGGACAAGTTGTCTTCACCAGAAATAGGCTCACTCTTCCAAGTTTTGTTCAGCTTCTCCATGTCCTCCTTCAACTGATCCAAGCACTGGCTTAAGAATTCATGAGCATCCTAAAATCATCAGTATGTTTGTTAAAAGTACAGCTTTAATATCTCCTCAACATATTTATACATAGTATAGATTCAATAGTATAGTATACATCATTTAAAGCTGGTTCAATATAGTAGAACCACTGCAGATAGTCCTCATTTAGTGACCACAATTGGGACCAGCAACTTGATCATTAAGTAAAACAGTAGCTAAATAAAACATCACTTTATGATCTTACGTCAGTTTTCCTTTGCTTTAAAAACTTGTGAAATCATAACTTTGAGGATTGGTTACAAAGTTACTTTTTCATCACTGTGTGTACAAACATTTGCTTAGCAAGACAGTTGCTAAATGAGAACTACCTCTAATTCAATTAAAATTGGCAACATTGGGATTCATTGTAAAGAATCATTATGATAGTGGAAATTAAAATTTCATATTTTATTGAAATGATGAATCCCCTGTACTTATTCATGTTTTATAATCATATTATTTGTTTTAAACTATGTGCTTACATTTTTCTTTTTCAAGTGGCAAAATACATACCAAGATATAAAATGTAAAGTTCAAGAAATAATTTACTCCCTCCATGTATTTAAATCTGAGATCAGTGAAGCTACTCACACATCACTTGAAGCTCATGAAAGTTGAACCCATGTGATAAAATGCATTACTCTTAAAAGCTGATATCAGACGCCAATTTTGAGTTACATAGATTACCACAGCTCTTTCTAGCACTGATTATGTTACCTAGTTTGGGTAATGAAACCTCTGCAAGTAAACAACCAAGCTCAGAGAGCACCAAGGATCCCCTCATATCAACCTTGAGCTACAAATATTCTCCTTTATTGACACATCTCTCTTCTTATAAGGTTTATAGTAGAGAAATTCTAATAATTTTCTCTGAAATTTATTCTGATGAGCATCTTCACTTTTTTCAATTTTCTACTCTATAGTCATACACTTGGCTGAAAAAAAGGTTAATAAGACAATCAACTTGTCACATTTATGACAGATAATATGGATAACTGTTTTATTATTCTAATTTTATAGCCATGAGCAAGCTTTCCAACAAAGATTTACATCAAAAAATCAAACCATAAGGTCATCTAACAACTTGTATTTTTTCTGGCTCTTTTCCCAAATAAGATTACTTTAGTTTGGGGTACTTTTTGAAACAGTTTTTATATAAATACAATGTAACAAGTGACAAAGCTCATAAAGTAGTTCAAATTACTGACTACAGTTACTTCAATGTATGATACTTACATTTTGCATATAGCCAGAGAAATGAAGGTCCCATGCGGTACATGTTCTGTGTCAATTAACCATTATAATGTTGAAAACTATTGTTTGTTTAGACCTTCTATCGTAGAAGGTCTAAACAAACAATAGTTTTCAACATTATAATGGTTAATTGACACAGAACATGTACCCCATGGGACCTTCATTTGCATGATGATCCAGTCTTGTCCTCCCTACTCCCTCCATGTATTTAAATCTGAGATCAGTGAAGCCACTCACACATCACTTTAGTTTGGGGTACTTTTTGAAACAGTTTTTATATAAATACAATGTAACAAGTGACAAAGCTCATAAAGTAGTTCAAATTACTGACTACAGTTACTTCAATGTATGATACTTACATTTTGCATATAGCCAGAGAATCTCTCTGCTGTAGCTGAAATTGAATTTTTCACCTTCTTGAGTAGTTCTTTCTTTACTTCAGGGCTACATGAATCTTTTTTAGCAAGTAAATTGGTAAATCGTCTAGAAAAAAATACATGACAGTATTTTGCCAATAAAAAGCATGTTGGGGTTACCAGACATCTGGCAATTTTGTCTTCATGTCCTGTCTGACAGGCACTGCCTTAAAGTCAACTATTGTGGCTTTTGAAGTTATATACAAGCTTTCTGTTCCTGAGCACTTTTCTCCCACATTTCTTAATGAATGCTAACCACAAGTTAACAAGGTTAGCTTTGTGACCTTAATTAGTTGATTAATACCCTCTGGCTGGGTTCTACCATCACCTGAAATTGGTAGGATCTTAATAAGTCATACACTGGAAGCTTTTACCTCCTAACCCACATTTGCCACATTCTTCCACTGAAAAGCCAGTCTTTCTGTTGCTGGAAAAAAATAATTTCATGTAGGCCTAAGAACTTTCATTTCTATACTCCTTTTCTAATTTTTGGCATGAACGCCAAGAAACTTAAACAGCATGTCCACCTTCATTCCTCTTTGTCCTCCTTTCTAAACTATCATGTCCTCCTTTGCCTATTAACATATCTGGTAACTCTAAGCAATGTTTAATTATAAAAATATCCTCCAAATTCCACTCCCTTTGCAAACATGCTCAAGGGCAAGTAATTTTTGCTCTCAATTTTGCCATTATTCAAAAAACTATTTCTGTAAGATGCAATATGTTTTATAGTACGATAGAGCTAGAACATCGCAATATATAGAAGACTGAAAACAAGTAACAAACACCAACAAAAGCTCAAAATTTGTTCTTGGTTGATATAATCCTTAACATCCTATAATTGCCTTTATAGGTTTTCAAAGTTTCGTTTTAAACAATCAAAAAGCAGCAGAGATTTCATAACAAAGCCAACTGATTTCAGGAAATATAACATTTTCCCTTTCCAACATTATTAAAAAATGTTTTAAAAGTTGAAATAGGAACATCTCTTTTCAAGGAGTTTCACAATACTGAATGATCAACATTCTTGCATTTTCATCTCATTTTTATTTGTGCAGCTGGATTATATATAAAAGAAATACATTTCTATTTACTTTTGTGATTGTCAGATGATATTTCCAAGAAGGACAATGTATTTATACATTTTAAGAGTTATAAATTGCATAAACCATTTGGATGCTTGAGATGATATTCATTAAAAAAATGTATTCCCCAAACTGATGCTTACCTGATCAACGCATTGAATGGAACTTTTTTCCATGGGATACTTTGCTTCAAAAGGTCATTAGCAAATGATTGAATTGAAAATAAAGACTGTAAAATGGCATTCATGTAACAAGTGTTTCCTAAATTTGTAAATCTGTGAAGAACAAGACATTAGGATCAAATTAAAATATTGATAGCATAAATATAATTCACTACACAGGTTACATCATGCTTTCTTAGAAAATCTGCTATGGGTTGCCTAAACAACAACAGCAGGCTAGGAACACACTGAGAAAATGTTAAAAAAATCTTCCTTTAAGACATAGCTGAGTGGTCCCTGGGGCAGCAAACCAAAGACCATAGAATAGCATAGGTCCCCCAGTCAATCTGTAGATGAGTGGAATACAGTACTATCAGCAGTAAAGCTGCTGTGGGAGAATCAGAAAAGCAGGTATTCTGACGCAGAGCTTGGAACAGCCAGGTCGAAAATTCTCACATTGTTCACCCAGAAAGAGGGAGAAAGAGGGATAGCAGGAAGATACTGTATGGGAAAGCTAAATAGCAAAGAGCTAATAAAAAGTGAGGAAGGGGGAAATCTATCTGACATTGACTAGTGGTCATTGCCTAGCTATCCCAATTACAAATATTTAATTTATTTATATGTTTTAGAAATAAAAAAAGAAAACTCATTTGAGAAGACATTATAATTCTAACACTGTATTTGTGCATAAGCATGGTCCTTTCCTACTCATTATCTTAACAAGAAGCAAAGCAAAAAGCACTTCCTGAAAATAAAGTGCTATAGAAAATATAATAAAAATAACTGAACAAAGAAAATGCTGAGAAACCTGAAGTGAGTTTCTATTTCCTCAACAGTCAACTTAGCAGATGTATACATAAAAAGAGATGTTGAAGATACAATAACCAACCCTTGTAACTGCTGCTGTGGATGAGTAGTTAGGGGGACTCGAGGCTTGTTCCATCCAGTGTAATCCTGATTAGATCTCAGTCTTTTGATAGAAAGAGGGGCTGGCTGAGAGAGAAAGCCTAAGCTTCTTTTGGCAGAAGGGTTCAATACATTAGACCTATAAAACAAGAGGAATAAAAACCCATTTCAAAGATGACAAAAATTATTACTACAATTATGGTTAGATTATGTGGTTAGATAAGCAAAGATGACACCTACAGAGAAATATGAAAGCAATAAAAGAAAAATATTGTACTTGCCTTAAAAGGTAAATTAGTTTTATTTTCATCTAGATAATTTAATTGTAACAGGGGACATCTTCAAATGTTATGAATAAAATGAGGGAAGCATATGAAGGAGTTTTTATCTAATAATTCTTGGTTGGGGTGCGACATGTTTTGAATTCAGTATTGCAAGTTCATCGCATAAAGCAGCCACAGATTTTTCAGAAATGCTCAAAGAAGAGCTAATAATATAAGGACAAGTTTTAAAATCTGATATATAAAAATAAACAACACAGATTGGACTGAATCTAGCCAGTTGAAATAGCCGTTTGTGCAGCAATTGCCAAGTTCTCTGTTAGGTACATCTATATGTGTTGATGGGACAATATTCTTCCTGAATGAATAGGTCTTTTTGGGAGTCCTAGGCTCCAGTTAGTATTAATCGCATAGATGGCCTGGCATTTGTTTAGCTTCTGCCCTACATGAAACAAAAAGACATGGTGACAATGTTTTATAACCCATCACCATTTGTGGGTACTACTGCACTAAGCTATACATGGGACTGCTTTGGAACCTCACCAGGAAGATGCAATTGATACAAAATGAAACTGTCCCTATTGGAGAAAAGAGGTAAGAGTTGCCTCAGACAAGTGACACTAATGTTGTGAATGCTGCATCTGTTATCAATAGGTTTCCAAATGTAATTCAACATGCTGGTTTTAATCTTTAAAACTCTACAAGGCTTGGGACCAAAATTCCTTTGAGACATTCTTCTGATAGAACTTAATTTATTCTCTATGCTCATTTCAGGGGAACCTGAGAATACCACATCGCAGTAACTAGTTAAATGGTTCTTGGCAAGTCTAAATATCCATATAAAACCTTCCTCAAATTGCCCTCAATTCCTGGTGTCTAACTAAAGTTAACCATGTTGTTTTGACAGACCCAATAGAGAAAAGATATGCTATTGTGTTTTCCAGTCTGGTTAATAACCCTCATTATCTCCTTAAGGGATACTAGGTCAATATTACTTAGCTTCTTGCTGGCACCTGCTGAGACTGCATATCTGTAGCTAGTTTTTTATACAATACTTGGAATAGCTTCTAGTATCCTAACCTAATTAAATCAGTTCACTTCTTGGCACATATTCATATTCATTTTGGCAAGACTATTTTGATAAGCAACAATATAAGATGTTTTCACAGAAAACAGATTCTTTGATGAATACAGCATTCTTATGATAAAGCATTTTAAAGGAGAGTAGCTCTTTGGTACCCACCTGTCCAAATTAGAATTACTAGCTGAATAATCCTTTGTGGAAGATCTGCTGCCGTAAAATGAAGATGACTGTAAAGGCAAAACCCCTGGAAAGGAGACAGATACAACTTTTTGTAAAAACTTAAAGGCCAGCAATATTACTCAAACAAATATTCAATAATTCAAATGAAATTAAATTCAAATGAGATTCAGAATCATTTACTAAGCAAAGCAGAGACAGATCTCAACAAAACTAAAATACTGGAAATTTATTTTGCAAACACCAAATTTCTCAAAATTCTATTCCCTGGCCAGTAGTATCACTTTAATCCCTGTTTTCTTCTACTAATTATTATGTTATGTTTCAGTTTTATTAGAATTTATTACCTGATCATTTATTTCAGGCAGCAAGATCATATCAATACGACTATATTAATCATATTCTTAGAGATAAGAAATGCATTAAATATTTTACATGCAACTTCTTTAAAACCTGTCTAAGGCAGAACTTTTATATCATGTTACAGTATGGTTTTTCAAACTGGGTTCCTCAACCACTTGATGGGATTTAACAGATTTAACAGATAATCAGAGTTGGAAGGGACCTTGTAGGTCATCTAGTCCAACCCCCCACCCAAGCGGGAGACCCTGCACATTTCTGACAAATGGCAGTCCAATCTCTTCTTGAAAGTCTCAAGTGATGGCGCATGAGAAACCATGGGGGGAAAGGTTCAGTTGAGCACAGCCAATTTGTAATTGACAGAACTCAGAGTCAGGGATTCTGAGAATATTTTTTTTTTAAGTAACAGATTAATGTGGTCTGAAAATTTGAAAATCCCTGTGTTAGAATAGATCTGGGGAATACTTTCCCGATTTGGAAGCTGAAGTCCAATAGCAAAGGCAAGATCTCTTCAACTGGCATAGTTATTAAGCACTTATTCTGTGACTTCATTTTTTATAAAATAGCTAATTTGTCTTAATTTGCAATTTACAGGATGAGATAACATTAAAACTGAAACCTTCTAAATTTCTATTTTAGTACAGGATGCCTGATTCAGGATGAAGGTAGGAAACTTTGCTGTTTACTAAGGCCATTTTCTTATTAAAATTGAGAAGCAAAAATAATTGCCACTGATATGAATCAAAGTGCTCTAGTGTTAACATTATTATAATTTATATGTCATCTGATTCTCAGTGACCCTGGGAATTTCTAAAGAAATAATGACTTGGACTTTTATATTCTGAACTAATATATACAATTACATGTTAATTATTGACAATTATATAATTAGAAAACCAAATCCAAAATAATTCTTCAATATTTTAAAATTAATTCTTAGAAAACCAACTAAGTACTGTCAAAAACAGTAGCATTTCTTTACCTGATATCCTGTTTTCTTCAGCCTGTTTCAAATTCATCTGCTTTTCTCTGCTGTTGTGTAAAAATTTCCTTGATGGATCAGTCATGGCTTTGTTATTGCTATGGACAAATACATGTGATCTTAATTGCATTATTTGTAAAACGCTATGCTATTTCAACTTGATATACTAATTCTTAAGTTTAAATTTATCTGTAGTCACAAATGGTTCTTTAAAACTTTCAAGCCTACAAAAAAATACACCCAAGTATAAATCTGCCTCTTTCAAACATTTACCAGTAATTTAGCTCAGCTTTAACCTCTCATCTCTGGGTTGTGTAAAAATATGAAAACATAAAGCTATATATAACATGTAAAAATAAGCAAAGATGGTTAAAATTCAATATTAAAGTTAATTAAAAGGCAGAGTAGGGCCTTCAGGGCGCTAACCAGCCCCACACTTCCATGCTCCTCTGTGAGCCCCAAGCAAAACATCAGAGCTTTAACTAGCATAACGAAGTACACAGAAAATATGCAAGCATCCACACACACCCTTTCACACACACATATATACTCAATCCATAACTAAAATACCTAATAGTGAAAGTACAGAGAGAAAAAAAAAGAATCAGAATTTATTAAAAACAAAAAGCACACCTTGATGAATCATTTTCTTTAGGGTAATCTTCATTCAACTCAACTACAGCGGGTGTCCTTTTCCTCCTTTCACTGTTTCATAAAGGAAAAATAAACATTTGTTCATCCACAAGGAAAGAAAGATTTTTAACTCTGAAAAATTAAAACAAAAAGCTTAAATACTTTTTTATTTATTATTAAATTTATTGGCCACTTGTCTTGCCACAGGGCAACTCTAGAAATGGTTTCCAACATTTTCACATATATTCTAGACATTTCACTCCTACATAAAATCAAATTGCATGTACCTGAAAATCTATTTATTAATACACCTTTACAATCTATTCTTATTTTTACCATGAATACTGAAATTGTGTTGCTTTTAAAGTTTTCATACCGATTTTCTAATAATCCATTTCTGTGGGGTGTGGAAGCAGCAGTAGCTGAAATATTAACTCTGCTGAAAGACATTCCAGTTACTGGAGAATTCTTAATTGATGCTCTTCCTGGGCTGACCAATACTTTACGAAATGAAGCTTCATCTTTATTTTCTGTAATCACTCTTCTAGGAGTCTAAAAAAATCAAAGAGAAAATGCGAAAATCAGTTGAAACATACTAATGGTGTACAAAATACTTTGAAACGAACTAATTTCAAACCTGAGGTGCCCATTTTTGATCTCATAGATTTAAAAAGTGACAAAAATATTTCAAGATGACTGAAGCAGAACATTTTGAAAATAAAACAGCTGATCATTCAAATTTGAAATGTTTTACATACTTCTACAACTCATATCAGAAAGTAAAAATCAGGATTAGTGGAAGCCATCACGCAATAAATAATACAGAGTTTAAATTTGCATGAATTGGGGATTTGTTACAGTTGCAGTTTGCTTAACATTTATCTGTCATTTTTATCTGAACATGATGAAAAAAGTTACTCAGAACTATAAGAAATAAAAAGCCTTGATCAATGTAGCTCTCTGTAATTTAAACAAGGGCTCAGCTCTTTCTCTACTCGTTAAAGCAGTAACATTACTAACATGTCATCATGCCCAGAAAAACATCTTTCTACTAAGTTCAATACAAGTGGCAGCACCTGGAAAGTAAAGCAGAATTTGATAAGCCAGCATTTGACAGACAACCGCTATAAATTCCAGAGCTACGACTAGACTAGGAAATTTAAAAAGCACTCCACAGGAAAGTAATGGAAATTCACTTTCATGCTGCTGCTAAGAAACAATACAGGCATGTAGTCACCAGGAGTAATAAATATTTTTACCCACCGAATAAATATGCTGAGACCTTTCAGTTGACCAATACCAGAGCCTGAGGTAGTTTCTCTCTTCCTCTCCCTCCTTACCTACCATTCCCATAACCTTTAACCAAGCAAACGGCACATCATAGGACAACAATTTTTGAATGAAGGTACTTCAACTTACAGAATGTGTCCAAAATCTAGCAACTACGACTTCTCTGGAATTGAAATATAGCAAAATTTATTTTAAAAAAATATTTTGTGCTGGTGTTTGTGCTAAGTAATTCAACGGGCTATTTTTCAAGGCAGATACATCTCAACATATCACAACTTTTTTTTAGTGAAAGCAGTGTATAAGAAGTTCTGTCATTATTGGGCACCGAGGAATCTGGTAAGGAAATGTCTTTGAAAGAATGAGCCAATGGGTCATGGGCTGTCTAATATACTACTAAAATACTCCTGTTTGTCTTGTATCAACTTTTCCTGTTATATTGCTGGCTCTTTGTTGATTCACCTGATTTGATTCTAGCTATCAAGTTCATTTAATTCATTGTGATCCTACAGTGTTATTTTTACGATATTATAAGTTCCCATTTTCTATTTCTTGATTTGAAATCTTTATTTTTGACCTTGATCTAGACAACTATCTTCCCTTTCAGTAATTGCATCTGCTAAGTCCAATCATTTTAATGATCCTGAAATCAATGATTTTCATGGACAAACCATAAAGCTACCCCCATGAATACTGCTACTTAAACTTTAGGAAAACTATGACAACTAGATACAATAGTTTTGACTTCAGTTTAGCTTCTCCATCACTATTATTAAACTTGCTGTGTAAGAAAATATATTTGGCTATTTCTAGCTAACACTGCTCTGGAGTATGCCAACAGATAGCTGTGGCATTTTACTTAATTTAAAATTTCATGTCTATGTAATTTTATTTTGAAATCATCAAGAAAATAATGAGAATAGGTCAGCTGTTCTGTTCTAAACACTGCTGTGCTTAAGAATATAAATTCTAATCTCACCATTTTCACTGGAAACTGTTTTCCCAATAAATTTACCCATCCAACTGAATTATTTTCTTAAGACTTTCTTATTTTCCACTTTTAGTAAACATTAGATCCTTTTTTCTCCACTTTTTCTCTCTTTAGTTGAAAATATTTAAGTCATGACTCCCGTTACTCCACTAGTCTGATTCAAGCTACGATAATTAAACTGGAATCAAGAGTTTTTCCACAAGACTTGAGTAACTGGAAAGCTGGAGAACTGAATGCTTCCTATAAGTGCCTGGCTAAATAGAATTGCATAAAGTTAGAAGATCTAAAAAAACTAAATGTGATTGAAGAACATGACTTTAAACAAGGGAGAAAGCTGTTTTAATATTAATTTACTGTACTCTTTCTAAATTTGTTTACTAAATGCTTACTCTGTAAACTGAAAAACAGATACAAATGTAGTTGTCTGAAATTCTTGCACAAAACTTACTGTTCATGTCTAGGTAAGACATAAATGCTGGGATTCAATCACAATAGGCTTCCAAGTCCTAACCTGGATTAGGCCATATGAGCAACAAAATTCTGTAAGAACATTGGTCTGAAACGGAACCCTGGAATTACTCTTAGTGTTCTTTCTCCTTGGAGATGGATTTACATCCTAAAGTCACTCCACCCTTCATTTACACAAAGTACTTATTTCTAGTCTCAGCTATTAAAGGAATGAAGCCTTTCCCCATTTCAAGGGATAATCAGTTACTCAAGCAAAAATGCTAAAGAACTTTTGAAAACTTTCTCTTTGACAGCCAAACTGATCTGAAACTCAGGAAAAGAACAGATATATCAAACACAGCAGGAAAGGAACATATATTTTTTCTCCAGAAACTACTTTTCCTAATTGTTTCCTTTTGTTCTTCCTATGTCCAACAAAAGCAATATTCATGTTAAATATGATCTTCTTGTGAAACTATATCCTGTAAAAGAATGTACATTATTCTGAGGAGAAAAAAGACTTCACAGTTCTGGGACAGGTAATATAGTGGAGTCTTCCTTTACATTATGCTTGAATGACATTCTCCAAAAACTGCACATAAAATGAATTCACATAAAGTGAGACACTCCATCAGTGGGATAGGGTTACAGGGTACAGTGTTAAATTTCATAATCCAAATGTATTGATAAATGTACTAATTAATTTTTAGGGCTTATTTTTAAGTACTATGTTATCCAAATATATTTTTTTCCTTGTGTTCTACATACAGTGAAGATGTTTTCTCCATTTTTTTCTACAATTAATTTTTAATGCATGTGGTTACCATGGCAGACAGACATAGAGAATGCATCATAGTGGTATGAATCCTTTGTTACATTGCACACACTACATTCACAGCAGGGAGGGTCTATGAAGGCATGAGAGGTACCACATGGGTTGGGGAAGGTATGGAGACAGACATGGCTCAGGGAGAGTGCATGGGGATGGGGAGGGGGGTTACTGGTGCATGAGCAGCTAGCATGGCACAAGTGCAGAAGGGCAGGGAGAGGGAGACACATCCCAGCCACTTGCAATCTTCCCTGTCAGCTTTCCCTTTGACTTTCTGGAAAAACAGGTATGGGATATAATAAATAGCAATTATGTGATTTCAGGGTGCTTGGCAACTGCTCATTAGTAAGACCAGGTTACCAAAGACCCAGATTGCAACCATATGACTGCAGGGGTACTAAGGTGGTCAGAATTCCAAGGACCAATGGTAACAACTTTTCATTCAGTGCCATCATAATTTTGAACAGTTGCTGAACAAATGGTTGTAAGTCAAGGGCTACCTGTAATGTATGATCAATTGCATTGTTGTGAATTCACATATAGCTAATTTCCATAAAGCAAGGAAAACTTGTAATTTCCTACCAAAAGTACCGGAGAAAATATATTAATTTTATAGTGATGAAAGAATTTAGTTACTAGTCTTAACAATGTCATTCAAGGAAATGTTTATGTCAAAGATCACCAATAGGAATGCTCTTTCTGCTCTGTTGGCCCTGATACTTTCCAGAATTCATCGAGGTGATGCTGAATTAACAACCTCCTCTGGACAAATTCAAAACCTTCTTGCCTTGGATAATTACCACAAATACTGCAGTAACTTTGATATGAAGGCAGATATTCAATTCTCTACACAACGTGCTATTTATTCTCACTTTGGTGTAAGGATTTGAGGCATAAAATTGCAAAGATTATCTATTACAGAAAAGACAGCAATGGAGAAAACACAGAAATAGCCTTCACCATGCATAACTGATCAGTCAATAGTGGCAGAGAATTATGGTGGACTGATGTAAAAATCTGTGGAATAATAAGCATAGTTAGAATGCAAAAAAGTATCTGGATCTAGGTACTTGTTCTGTAACAATTTTTACAGCTACACAGAGGCTCCCTTAATTTGGCCCCATTCTGCTTTTTCTATGGATATAAAACCTCAAACTCCTAAGAGGTACGAACTGAAGCTGCTCATAGAAGTTATGCACAGAGATGATAAGATGGGCTCTGTCATCTTATGAACATCCTTATTGCCATAAAAATGAATTTTGTCACTATTTTCCAATTTATTCTAAGACTGCTTTTGCTCCTGAGAATGAATCAAAAGGGAATTTCCAATATTGATTATAGAAGAACAGAGGTTTCTAATTTGCTCTGATTTCATCACTGAAAACTGAGGGAAGAATATGAATTAAATGCACAAAACATTATTTGGAGGAGTGCTGTCCTTTAGCCTCATATGAGAGCCCATTTAAACAAACTCAGTTCATATTGTTCAAAAAGGCATAGCTCCAGTGCTTCTGACTGATACATCACACTGTAAGTACCCAAAAAAGAGAGGATTAAAAAAGAAAAGAAAGTATACCTGGACTTCAAGGGAAGGTAACTGTCTGTTAGAATCCTTCTGCATGGCTCTATTGCTTAAAACTCCTCCAAAACTGCCAGATCCATGACATTTCACAACTAAAAGCAAATCATAATTCCATATAAATTTTACACGCTTCGTTTATATATAGCTACTACACTTCTTTTCCTGTAACACGAGAATCATTGAGAAAAACACAAATTTACATATTGATACTGCTCACAAAAATGATATTATTCAAGGTCAGCTTTGTAAGTTTAAAAATTAAAATTCTCTTCACACCCCAAGGGAGATATACATCTTCCTTAACTTTGATTCTGAGATCAGAGACCTGAGAGTTTGAGAGTGCACTGGTGTTATGTATCTTCCCTTTCTCCCAGTTTCTGCTGTTGGTCTTCTCCGTTACTTTTTGCACTGCAGTTGAGAGTACACCTTGGATGGTTCTTTGGAGAACAGAGTATTTATCCTCGTGGCCTCTGCTTCTCTAGTGTATCTCCTTAGCCTGGTAGGCAGTGTTGAGGACTTTTGTTTAGAAGTCTGTAGGGTTCCAGATAAGTCAAGCCACTGTATTCTTCAGTAGCTGAGTCTTATTCTTAATCTTCATACTTTCCCTTCTGTAATTCTACCAGCTAACTAACCTCTAATTCGTTTCCTTGAACTTAAACCTCTAAATCTCATTTCCCAGTGATGGTGGATGGTAGGGGTATGTGCTGCTATTATTCTTGCTTAGGTAGTAAAAAATCTCCAGGGTTATAGCAGCTGTAGCAAATACCAGTTCATTGGCTTGAGTTAAGGTGGTAGTAGAGATTATCTTGAGGGCTCTACTAGCATCTCCTAGCACACTACCTGATGGTACATCTCTATCAAGCCTTGATAACTAGTCTCAAGAATTGACTGTATCTGATTTATCCAAACTCTTATGGCTTATATCAACTGCTGTGCTCAGCAACTGATGGAATGGTAGCGATGTTCCAGCTTCAGGTGCTCGTACAGTACATAGCTGAATGTTGGCAAAGTTGTTCTCTCAGCTCCTCTTGAGTCTGTGGTGACAAATGTCGTTGGTCTATCTCAAGCTGCGTGAACAGCTTCCTCTTCACAATGTTGAAACGTTGGGTAATTAGCTGTTTTCAATTAGTATCTTTTGTCCATTCAGTTTCCTCACGTTTCATATATCCACTCTCATTAAATCCATTGCTGCAGTAGCAGTCTGTCAGTTCTAGGCTATCTTGTCCCATCCATGCCTGGTTTGTTCCAGTAGCCCACTTACTGTCAGACTGTCCTAGTTCCTCAATATCTGACATGAACCTTGTTAATCCAGGAAATATCCAGGCAAGCATGACTCTCCGTGTCACTTTCATATTTGAGACAAGCAGTAGAGTGTTACAGATCTTTGCCCAGGATCCTAAGTGACAAGCCATGATTAGGTTAATGG
>BLBF01000032.1:26703751-26736291 GCA_015471245.1 Laticauda colubrina
CCATTAACCTAATCATCTCCCGCACCTCCTCTCTGTGCCTATGTACACCTCATAATCACAGCTCCAAACTGATCCACGTCCCTCCCTCACTAAATATGTCGGTATCAAAAGCAGTGTCAAAAACTCAACGCCTAATGTTAAACATAGCTAACACGCTGTTCTCCGACCCCTGTCAGCTTTGAAAATGCTGTGGAGCAGCTAATTCATCCTCCGCCCATCAGCTGGCTGTAGAAGAGGCTGGACAAGTGCCGAATAGCTGACCGGCATAGGAAAGCAATGTGGAAGACATCTAGCGCTCCAATAATGTGTCGGGCTGTAGGCATGCCCCACAGAGCCGGCATGCTCCCTGAGCCGGCAATCAGTAGGTACTAGCAGGCATTTGAATGTATGTATGATGTGTATGTGTGTGTGTGTGTGTATTCCCCACCAAGAAATTAGAAAATTAGGGTCATATACTAACCTGTCTGAATCTTGTTTTGAATAGCTTCCAGACACAGCTTCATTTCATTAGCATCTTTTGATGGTATTTTATCAAGAGTCAAAACACTAGAATCCTTCAGTGTTATCATCAAGCAATACAATTTCCCTTTACTTTGTCGTACAACAACATTTTTTATATTATGGGTCAGCTAGAAAGAAAATACACAAAAACCATATATGAACAAACATAAAAGCACATATGAATAAAAAAGCTTATAACATAGTCTGTGTATGTTCACAAACTCTATACACATCCAAACACAAATTCTAAGCACAATGACACTTTATACAACCTTATTACAAGAGGAAAGCCTTTCTGACAAACAGGGCAATATTTACATTTGTCTATATGACACCACAATATAAAATGGGACTACCATTCTTCATTTTAAAACTGCTATCCAACTTTCAAACGATAATTCCCATTCCAGATCTGTTTTTTAAAAAATTAATAGAGTTAATATTTGTAAAAAACAAATTTGATATTTCTCTGCTAAACATAAAGCAACTATAGACAAAAAAACCCTGGGTGCTCTAAAAGGTAGACAGAGGGTTAATTCAATCTTACTCGTTTTATTCATTTAGTAGGGCTTATTCCAGTATCAACATGAATATGAAATTTCCAGAATTTGAGACACGACCCCACATATGTTTTGAAACTAACATAGAAATAATGCATATAAAGGAGCAGAACCATAAAAATGAATTTTCAGTCTTTCAACACTAGAATTAGAACAAAATTAAGCAGTGATCAAACAGCTTTATCCTTAATGTCCTAATTTTAAAAATGCATGATTCTTATAAAAAAACACATTTTTTCTTTAATAGACAAATCCACTGAACATACCTATCTGAATAATTCCCAATATAATAATGTCAATGTTCTGGAAAAGTGAAATGAATCTCAGAGGAAAATTCAACTGACAGTTAAATTAATTTGAAAAAGCTATCATAAAGGCCAAAATAATAAAATTCTTCAAATAAAAAAGGCTCTGAAAATCCAACTCACCGGAAATATTTTTGGAATTCCTCCAGTATTGTAGTGAACTACCAAAATCACTTTACTGTCTTTATCCACAATTTCAAATGTTCCTTCTTTCCATTTTGTAGTTCCGGTTTGTATGCTCCGCATGCGAACAGACCCATGTAATTTCAATGGAGTCATGTTTTCATACAAATATTTTATGAAAATAATGAAGACTACTCTTTAACACACCTGTTTTTAAAAAATAAATTGAAGAAGTTGATTACTATGGTTGACATCTATTTCCAGACAAAAAGTTTGTACATTAATTTTCTAAAATGTGACTACCTCAACCCAAAATGCAGCCTAAATTCAACTGTGCTTGCTTACCATTGAAACAAATACCATTGATATAATTAATTCTCCATGACATTTGGGAGATCAATGCTGCATGAATCCCAAACTATTCCAGAATATTAAAGGACAGGGGAAAGTACATTGGAAAAAATGTTGAATGTTGACAATTTATCACAAATATAGCAGAGCAGAAATAAATCTGATATATTTTGATGAGTCACCAATTTCCAAGCATAACTGAATTGGATGAAGTGACTGGAAGAGATAACATTCTTTAGCTTTTCTAAAGAAATTTAGGAATACGTGATGTGCAGATGTATACGCAATGAATATTGTAGGATTGGTTTGCTAAAAATTAGCATTCAGTATTAAAGTGCATTAAAAACCAATCCTACAATAATGTGTTGAAGCTGACTATAATCATGAATTTTTCAATTTACTGAATTTAAATACTTGTTGCAAAATGGCTTTTATTCTTAAAATCTTAATTAGAAAACAGATATACAGATTTTATATATCTACTTTTTAAATGTAACAGATTTCTATTGTATAATTTAAAATAAAATAAATCTCCATTTTTAAGTTATACTCTGACAAAACAAGTATGAATTCTTCCATGTACATTTTGGGAAACAATGTGTCACAAAGGACAAAAAGTTGCAAAGTGGATTTTCAAGTAATGTAGTTAATCACCACTGCTGAGATACGGGTTCAAAGAGACACGGGTTCAAAGAGACACAAATGCTAAAAAGATGTCAATAGATGCTAGTATGTCCTTATGACCATCTTTCTTATTCCTTCAACCCATGTACCCACAATGACCAACTGCAGTTGAGAACATTTATAATAAATATCAGGGAGTAATCCCCTTAAAATGTCAACTAAAAATACAAAAACCAAAGGGCACCACAGGTAGTCCTTGACTTACAATGGCAATCAGGATACAAATGTCCATCAGTAAGTGATGCAGTCATGAGGCAAAACATCATGTGACCACATTGCTTAGCAACAGCAGTTTCAGTAGCCTCAATTGCAGTCGTTAGGCAGTAGGTGAAGATCTTAGACTTCTCCTGTCCCACCATCTTCGCTTCAACTTCCCCAACCCAACTATCTCCCACCCACATCTTTGCTCTTTTGGCTGCTCTGCACTCTGCCACTTACACCCTGCCACTCTACCCTACCTACACCGATCTTTACCATCTTCATCCTGCTTTGGCCTGGAATTCAGAGCTGGCAAGGGTGGAGTCCTGGGATGTGTGTGGTAAGCACAACGGGGTGAGAGAATTTTGAGTGCCAAAGGAGTTTGCCATGCCCAGCCAAAGAAAGAGGAAATAGAGTTCTGCATCACTAGATAAGGCAGGAGAGTCGATGGCAACTCCAGTCACAGATGAAGGCTATATAAAAGTACTGTTTGAAGTGGTGGCAAAACCGAGGAAAACAGAGGGATGCAGGCACTTGTGGCACAGCGTAGTCTGCAGATTCTGTTGGAAGGCTCCTGGAAAACCAATCTGCAGGCTTCAGCAAGGGGTAAAGGAAAGCCCATAACAAGCAGAACCTACCCAGGCTCTCTGCACAATCCACCCTGCAAAGCTTTGCAAAGGTCAGTAGCTTCCAATGCACTTAAACCTGCAAACTGGGTCTTCCTTCAGGGGCACTTTTAGAGCACTCTCTGTTAGAAGCTGCTGGTTGCTCCTGAGGCTCACTGGGCTTATCTTCATCTTTTCAGCACCATTGTAATTTTGAATGGTAATTCAACATATAGTCACAAGTTGAGGACTACCTGTATAAACCAAATATTGACTGGCAGAATAAAATTTCATCTAAACTAGGATAAACACACAGTTGATTCCCCGTGTGTTCATTTTCTTCTCAGAAAGCCAGTTCACAGTATAGTTTACAGTATATCTAATGCTTGAAAGGCAGCTTCAAAAGTTTCAAACCAGCAAGCAGATGAACACAAGGCACCTGCAGCCAGGATGTGCACTTTTTATGCTGCCCAATTTAAAAAGTTTTGAAGTAGTTTATCAGTAGACAAGTATCATCTATATGAAGCTTTTCCTTCAACTCCATTTCCACGCCAAGGAAAATTCTATATGCCAGGTTCCTGCAAGAAATATTACAGCAAAGTCAAAAGGCCAGCAACTACCCTGGTGGTCAACCTCTGAGGCATTTTATGCATAGGATAAGGAGCCTTTGTTGGAGAAAATGAAAGATAAAGGCTTAGATTTCAATCTGGAGTAGCAAAAAAGTCAGATGGGGCGGGGGCGATGAGAAGAAAGATAACAGGAAGACTATGAGGAAGTTGAGGGTCTACAGGAAAGCTTCGACTTACCACAGTTCATTTAGCGACTGTTCGAAGTTACAATGGCATCGAAAAAAGTGACTTATGACCATTTTTCATACTTACAACCGTAATGGCCATGCAATCCACTTTCAGATGCTTGGCAACCGGTTTCCATTTATGATGGTCGCAATGTCCCGTCACAGAGTCACGCGAATCCCCTTTTGCGACCTTCTGGGAAGCCAAGTCAACGGGGAAGCCAGATTCATTCAACCACTTTTAACAACTGCAGCCATTCCCTTCGCACCCGTGGCAAGAAAGGACGTAAAATGGGACCACGTTCCACTTGGGCTCCAATGTGGTCGTAAGCGGAGGACCATCCACATACCAATGGTTAAAAAGGGTGTGGCGAGCCCATGTCATCACACCTCTCTGGATCCCCAACCCCCCCCCCCCCCCCCCCCCCCCCACCCCCACCCCCATGAAGAAAGACGCGCCCGCTGCCTTCCCAGCAACTGAACTGGTAGAATAACAAGCAGGTTTTTCAAAAAATACACCGTTGAGGTTGTGTTGCATTTGGGCGGGCTAGAAGGGGAGGGGGGGGGGGAGGGAAGAGAGAGAAGCAAAACGTCCAGAGTTCCCAGGTGTAAGAAATTGGATTTCGCCCCGTTCGCGAAGCTACAAGTGGGGATAGCCGTGGAGGCTCCAGCGTGCCACACCAGTCCAGCAAACAGCTCTCTCCCACCCGCCCCCGGTCCCTTGCGGTATCCTCTCATCCCTTCACACATCCCCTCACCCACCCCCGGGCTCATTCAATAAAGGGATGGCGGAGGCGGCGACGGCACTTCCCCCCCCCCCCCACACACACATACACCCTTTACCTTCGTAGGCGCTTCTCGAGCTTCTCTTTGTATCAACGCCGCCGCCTCTCTTTCCCGTTCGGGTTGGGAGTGGGGATGTCTCTCTCTCCTCCCCCCCCCCTCCTTTTTCTCCCTCACGGCGTTGGCCAGCCCAGTTTCGGCAAGCGGACCCCAAAGCGGAGGAGCCTCCTCCTCCTCCCCCTCCCCTTTCGGTTCTGTGGAAAAGGGCAGCTGGCGGGAACCAGATCAGCCGCGCGAACGTCCGTCTGACGCAAAGACGCACGTGAAGAAGGAGGAGGAGGGGGGGGGAAGCTGGGGAGAGAAACAATCGCGGGTGAGAAACGAAGAGGGAGACCTCCTTCCCTCCTTACGTCATCACGGCGACGGCCGGCTGCCTTTCCCGCCGCAGACCTCCACGCGGATGACGGCAGGAGCAACTTTCCCCGAGACTACAGTCCTGGACTTTAGTTCGCGGGGCCGAGTGACGACTCTCTCGCGCTCGGTCTTCTGCGCACGCGCGCCGGGAGGGAAAGAGGGATCGGGCTCCTTTTTTTTTTTTTTTTCCCTTCCAGTGCGCGGTTTTCTCAGGTGGCTTCAAAGCGGCCACGACGCATGCGCTCCGTCCCGTCCCCCTTTTTTTTTTTTTTCCTCCCCTCCGGCCCAGAGGTCAGAGGTCACGACGGTTGGCAAGAGCGGCGGAGCCAGAAGGGCCGCGAGAGGAAGAGGCGGTGGCTTGCGCTCGGATCCATGATGGCGACAGCTGAAGTTGAAACGGCCTCCTGAGCTCGAAGACGACCATGCACAGTTTGGCCACGGCTGCGGTAAGGCCAAGTTAGGCCCGATGCCGATTGTGCCTGTGGAGGGGAACGAGAGAGGCCTGTTTGCGGAGCCACTCGTTCCTCTCCTATGAGAGGAGGATGAGCTGAAAAAGGGAAGGAGGCTCACGAGACCAAACCGTCCGGGATTTGGTTTTGTTTTTTGTTGTTTTTGTTTTCCCGCCAAATTGTCCTCGATAAGAAAGGCTCGTCCTTTCCTGCGCCCTCGGCTCCCTGTTCCCCCCGGTCGCTGCTCATCAGGAGCTGAGCTTGTCTACGGGAAACGAGAGTCGTGCGAGCCTCCAGCGAGCGGGTGGCGATGGTTGCGTGCATTTCCATATGCTGAACGATGCGGGTTTGCAATTGCCGGTGCATAACGCCGGCACATAGGAACGTGGCTCCAGAGAATTAGTGATTTGGAGGAAGCTTGTTAAGGATCAGCTGCTGGGCGGGTAGATTCTAGGTCTGGGGATGGTATGTCGAATTACCTGTAGTCATTTAGCGTTATTCGTGTGCCTTTTAATTAAAAGTTTTAATTAAAAGTTTTTTCAAAAAGTACTGTTTGGGGAGCCTATTAGTTATGGTTGCCCGAAAGTAACCTGGATAGTTAAAAAAAAAAAAAATCTAAGTACCGGGTATATATTATAGGATGTAGCTTTGAAATGGCAGTAGGTTGAGTTAAAGTTTCTACCAGTTATTTCTCAGCAAAGTAACAATAACTTGATGGAAGTTTAACTAAATAAAAGTATTTGAATAGGTCATTGTGAAAAGCAAGATGCCATTTCTGTTAAAACCTGCAGTTGTAGATTCCTTTTCTAGGTATCAATGGGAAACCAAGGCCTCTTGTGTACTGCTCTCTACTTTGCATAGTGTAAATGGCGGAATATAAAACTTTGGAAGTAATGAAAAAAACGTAATTTGTTGGTGCTTGATACAGGTAGTCCTCAGCTTATGACTGCAGCTGAGCTCAACATTTGTTTCTAATCAATATAATTAAGTGAATTTTGCCCTGTTTTATGCCCTTCCCTGCCACAGTTATTAAAGGCCCTGTCACACTGGCCAAGGATGCAAAACGTTTCTAAAGGACACAGCGAACGAGAAAAATGTTCCATCCGTTGTTATCCGCTCTCAAAAGGGGCAAAAATTTGCATAACCAGAGCAGACAACACGGAAAGGAACGGACGGGGGGAGGACGCAGGGCGGATGGAAAGCGGATGCTCCAGGGAAGCATCCTTTTGCATCCTCTAGACATCCTTAATATCCGAGATAGGTCCCCTCTGCGAACGTTTTTTCCGTTTTAAATGCTTTGTTTGTGAGCTGCATCCGCTTTCATCCTTTCTCCGTCCGTGCTACTAATGCTGCACATCCGTTCCGCTTCCTCCCTGTGTCCGCTTTCCGCTGGAGCGGATTTGAGTTGCGCAGATGTGCAGCGGATGCCTAACGGATGTAGCGGATGTGTAACGGATGCCGACAGATGCAGAACGGATGTTCCCCATATGCCTAGCGGATGCAGAACGGACGCGTTGGATACATTTTCCGCTCAAAAAGTTTTGAGCAGCTCAAAACTTTTTGAGCGGATGGAACCTCAGTCAACGGATGCTGGACGGATAGAGACGATGAAAAACGGAGGCAGTGAGTACAAAACGGATGAATCGCGTTAACCAACGGATGGCAAGTGTTTCTCTCCGTTTTACATCCTCTTTCCATCCATTGGTGCAGTGTGACAGGGGCTTAAATGAATCACTGCAGTTGTTAATAACATGGTGAAGTGAATAAAGATTTTGCTTGTTAAAAGGTTGCAAAAAGTAATCAATGATTCTGGGACATTGCAACTGGTCATATATGGGTGCCAGTTGCTAAGTGCCTGAATTTTGGTTGTTGTGGCCACAGGGATGCTGTGACAGCTGTATGAAAAACAGCCATGTCACTTTTTTTCAGTGTTGTAATTTTGAATTGCCCCTAAACAAATTATTGTAATCCCGGGCTACCTGTTCCAGATTCTTGTGAATGTTGCTGTGAAAAAACTTAACCTCAACTCTCTACTTAAAAGAGCAGAGCAAAATTTTTGCTGTGGTATAGTCAGGTGATAGCTACACACCCATCATGTTATGCCCTTGCAGGATAAGCAACATTATGCAAAGCACAAAACTGGAGTAAGTAGTTATACTGTAGAATAGGGGTATCAAACTGGCGGACCAGGGGCTAGATGCATCAAGTACAGACCATGCCCACCCCAGCTCTGCAAAAGGAAAAATGTCATGATACCTAACGTGATGACAGTGTGACATGGCAAGTTTGACACCAGTGCTGTAGAACATGATGTCAGGAAAGAAAATACACCTGAATGTAGGTAACACTTCACTATAACTCTCCCTGACTTTCTATTCTTGTAAATACTTTTGCTTTTATCATGTTTGTAAGCTGCTTAATACTGTCTTTTGTTCTACTTTGAAAACTTGTCACTTTATTTTTTAGGATCTTGAACCTCTTTTTTTGTACTGGTCACTCATTTTTTATCCAGGCCATGTTATCACCCATTCTTTCATGAGTCTATATCTTGTTTTCCACAAGTATGCTGTCCCAAGGTTTTCACGTTCCTTCTGACATACCATAGATTCATAGTTTGGCACCCATTTATTTTTGGTCTTCCACCTCTCTTCTCTGTCCTGTATTACTGAGGCTGTCAGATTTTTCTTTTTTTTAACTAGGAGCTCACTATTGAATATAAAGTCATATCCCTACTCGATGACTTCTTTTTGATACAGTGTGCACTTAGGGCATCCAATATACTAATTAAATTCTGTTTATGGAATTTGAGGATACAAACAAAATGTTTTAAGATCTCCACCTTAACAAATTCACTTTTGTTCCTTTCCCATCTTGGTTCATTTGAGCTAACCGTAAGGGATTGATTGTGGAGCTCCACAGAGTAGGATGCATCTTTTCATGATGGGCTCATGCCACTAGCCTTCAAAGAGGCAGAATTTCTGAAGAATGCCACATAATCTGCTGCTTACCCTGTTTCAGTAAGTTGATCACAATTAAAAAGTTTCCTAAAGTGTGTTCTCTCTTTTTAAAGCCGGTGCCAACGGCACTTGCACAGGTTGATCGAGAGAAGATTTACCAGTGGATTAATGAACTATCCAGTCCTGAAACTCGTGAGAATGCACTATTGGAGCTGAGTAAAAAACGAGAGTCTGTCCCTGATCTTGCCCCAATGTTATGGCACTCGTTTGGCACAATTGCAGCTCTGTTACAGGTAGGTTGAATGCAACTTTTAATTGAGATAGCTTGCCCACCTATCCTAAAAGCAATTGATTTTGCACATATCTAGATACTCACACTACAATTTCAGCTGAGAAAATGAATACATGACAATACATGCCAGACTAATTGCATTTTTTGACAAAGTGACAAAATTAGTTGACCAGATGAATGCTGTCGATATAATTTACTTGTTTTGATATAATTTACTTGGACTTCAGTAAGGCATTTGATAAAGTAGACTATAACCTAATACTAGATAAAGTAGAAAAATATTGGTTAGATAGCATTATTACCAGATGGATTAGTAACCGACCAATCATACTCAACGTGTAGTCCTCAATGGAACTACATTTATATGGAGGGGAGTATGCAGTGGAGTACCCCAAAGTTTTTTGTTTTAGACCCAATATTCTTCAACATCTTCATCCATGACTTGGACAAGGGGATAGATGGGGAACTCATCAAATTTGCAGAGGACACCAAGCTGGCAGGAATAGCCAACACTCCAGAAGATAGGCTTAAGATACAGAAAGATCTTGATAGACTTGAACACTGGGCAGTATCTAACAATGAAATTGTGAAAAAAGTAAGGTTCTACATTTAGGCAAGAAAAATCAAATGCACTGGTACAGTATATGTGGTACATTGCTCAATAGTACTAACTCTGAGTCTTAGTAGCGATCTCTGATCCACTAAGACAACCATTTAAATATGAGCCCCTAGTGTGTAGCAGCTGCCAAAAAAGCCAACACAGTTCTAGGCTGCATAAATAGAGGGATAGAATCAAGATCATGTGAAGTGTTCATACCACTTTATAATGCCTTGGTAAGGCTACATTTGGAATACTGCATTCAGTTTTGCCAGGATGTAAAAAAGATGTTGAGACTCTAGAGCAGTGGTTCCCAAACTTTTTTGGTCCACTGCCCTCTTGGTGCTACAAACTCATCCTCGGTGCCTCCCACCCAGGGGTGGGATTCAAATTTATGTGGGTGTGGCCTAATTTGAGGGTGTGGTTTGCTGGTCACATGACTGGGTGGGCGTGGCCAGGTGACTGGCAAACCAAGTACAAGTGGTCCTCACTTAATGACAGGTTGTTTAGCAAGTGTTCTAATTTATGACTGGCCTCCCCAGAGCTACTTGACCAGTTTTTGGAGTTTTGACAGCTTTATATCAGAGGTCTAAATCCCACCCCTGCCTGTGTGTGTGAGAGAGTGGGAGAGAGAGAGGTTGGATCAGATCTCTCTCCCACCAGCGCCAGAAAGCCACTATCAGTCAAAATTCATATTAGTGGTCTCCGGGATTTAAAATTATGAGTTTGGTGGTTCCTGAGGTCCAAAAGTTTGGTGACCCCTGATCCAAAGGGATGAGCCTGAGAGAGAGAAAAGAAAGAGAGGAAGAAAATAAAGAGAAAAGGGAAAGAAAAAAAGGGACAAAAAAAGAGGGGGGGTGGAAAGAAGGGACAGAAAGAAAAAGAAATAAAGGAGGGAGGGAGGGAGGAGAAAGATAATGAGATATCTATTCTAGTCCAATCACCTGCTCCAGCAGGGTGAGAAGGGAGTGTGTGTGTGTGTTGTCCTTGTAATTTACCAGTACATTTTGGTTTTGCCTTCTTCAGAATTGGCACTGTAATACATTGGGGAAAAGTAATTTTTAGGGTGGAGATCTGGTCCAATGGATTCTGTTTAAAACCTCAACAAAATGTGAGAGCTTTCTGATAGTCTTGGCTATGTTTTGTCCACAAAACCTTTAATAGAAGCCAAAGAAGTTTCAATGTGCTGGCAAAGACTTTTCAATGTGGAAAAGGGCCTCAGTCTAAACTAGGCCTCATTCAATCTGATGCATCAGGTCTGTCTCTCTCTCTTTCTCTCCTCCCTCCCCCCCCCCTCTCTCCCTTCCTTCTTCCCTCCCTTCCTCCCTCTCACACTTGCTTTGCTCTACTTTCCCGATGTGCCTGCGGGGCCGGCACTTTGAACATGGATGGATGGATAGAGAGACAGGCAGGCAGATAGGCAGGCAGGCAGGCAAGCAGACCTTTTGGATGGATGGATGGACGGACGGACGGACAATGCTGCAGCGGCGGCACGTTGGGAAAGCAATGGCAGCGGCTTTTCCCAATGTGCTGCCACATTCAAGGCACCGGTTCTGGAGCATTACTACAGTCAATGGGAGAACCTGCAGGGCCGGCACCTCGAACGCCCCCCTGCTGCCTCTTAGAGTCCCCAAGGGGGCCGGCAGAGGGGGGCTAAGAGGCGGCAGGGGTACGTTTGAGACAGCAGCCGGCCCTGCAGTTTCACCCATTGACTAGCACTGCTCCGGAGCCGGCACCTCCAATGCGGGAGCAGTGGCACGTTACATGCTGCCACGGCCGTGTTCGATGCACTGCCTCCCTGCCGCCTCTTAGTGCCTTACTGCTGGTCCCCTTGGGGATGCTAAGAGGTGGCGGGGGCATTCGAGGTGCCGGCCTGCAGGTTCACCATTGACTGTAGTACCACTCCAGAGCCAGCGCCTCAATGGGTGAAACTGCATTGCCGGCTGGTGCCTCAAATGCCCCTCTGCCATCTTTTAGCGACCCTCTGTCGACCTCCTTGGGGACACTAAGAGGTGGCAGGGGGACAATGCATTGAATGCTGCCGTGGCGGCACTTAAAATGCCACCGCTTTTGCATTGGAGGCGCCAGCTCCGGAGCAGTGCTCCAGGCAATGGGTGAACCTGCAGGACCGTCACCTCGAATGCCCCCTGCCTCCTCTTAGCATCACCAAGGGAGCCAGCAGAGGGGTGCAAAGAGGTGGCAGGGGGTGGCACTTTGAACGCAGCTGTGGTGGGATGTAATGTGTCACCACTTCCGCATTGGAGGCGCTGGCTCTGCAGTAGTGCTAGTCAATGGGTGAACCTGCATGGCTGGCACCTCGAACACCCCCTTGCCGCCTCTTAGTGCCCCTTGCCAGCTCCTGCCGCCTCTTAGAACCCTCCTAAGGCATCCCACCGCCCCCCAGGGGATGGTATCTTCCACTTTGGGAACCACTGCTCTAGAAAGAGTGCAGAGAAGAACAACAAAGATGATTAGGGGACTGGAGGCTAAAACATATGAAGAACGGTTGCAGGAACTGGGTATGTCTAGTCAAATGAAAAGAAGAACTAGAGGAGACATGCTAGCAGTGTTTCAAGGGGCTGCCACAAAGAAGAGGGAGTCAAGCTATTCTCCAAAGCACCTGAGTGCAGGATAAGAAGCAATGTGTGGAAGCTAATCAAGAAGAGAAGCAACTTAGGACTAAGAAGAAATTTCCTGAAAGAACAATTAATCAGTGGAACAATTTGCCTCCAGAAGTTGTGAATGTTCCAACAATGGAAAGTTGTTAAAAAGATGTTTGAAGTGGTGTTTGTTTGAAGTGGTGTAGAGTTTCCTGTCTAGTCAGGGGGTTGGACTTAGAAGACAAGGTCCCTTCCAACTCTGTTATTCTATTCTAATCTAGTGTCAGTTGTCTTGAACCAAATTCCAAAGGAACTTGAAAGATAGTAATAAAGAATTTGGGATATCCAAATCAAAACTATGAAAGTCTCTAAAATCAGAATTCATGTAATTGCTGTATTTTATATCTTCAGCCTTTTTTTAATGATTTGCTTTGTCTAGTCAGTATAAGAGCAAAAAAATTAACAATTTTTCTATCAATGGATGATAACTAATTAGTGGGTGTTCGGTAATGCTTCATTAAGAAATATTTTCACGCTAATGTTTTTTTTTCTTTTTCATAGGAAATTGTAAATATCTACCCATCTATAAATCCACCAACTTTGACAGCTCATCAATCCAACAGAGTATGCAATGCTCTGGCACTTTTACAATGTGTTGCATCACATCCAGAAACCAGGTATACATGCTTTGTGTATAGACATTGTGGGAATCATAATCATTAGGTAATAAAGGTATCTTAATATTTAAATAGTTATTTTAATGTAAGTTATAAGAAAAGGTATCTCTTCCTGATTGCTATTTTTGTCAACTGCATTTTTCCATGTCTAGGTCAGCTTTCCTTGCTGCACATATCCCTCTCTTCTTGTATCCCTTCTTGCACACTGTTAGCAAGACTCGTCCCTTTGAATATCTGCGACTCACAAGTCTTGGAGTAATTGGTGAGCTGCTTTTTATGCTACCTGTGATAAATCCTTGCTTTTGAGAAATGAAGAGTAATCTAGATTCATCAATAGAAAGTATAGAAAAGCATTGTCTTAATTCGGGTGGAAATTTTCTGAAATTTGGCTTGAGAGTTTAAAACTATGTGGAAATATATGGTAGATTGTCAGTGTTAGAACTTCCACATTGGCAGTACATCTGAAGGGTAAACATGTTGAGAAAAGCTATACTAAAATTATCTATGCAACTAGATTTCTGACATTTATCACAAATGCCAGCTCAACTAGAAGAAAACTTAGGGGATCCAGGTTAGTCCCACATGTATGCCCCACTGCTGCATTTTTTTAGTTCTTCTTTTTAAGTCCATATGATTTATTTTATAGATTAATTAATGTAAAATGGAAGTCCTCAAAATGTTGATGGAACTGATACAACTTTGTTTTTATTTTATGTGGTTTAAATGTGCTTATGGGTCCCATTGGCGATTTTGACAAAAACCACTTTAAAAATTTATTTGATTCATCTGAAATTTTCCATAAAGTATAAGTTCCCTCTCGTTTGTGGGGGCTTTCTCCAAAAGCCTCATAATGCAGACACTCCAAGTCAAAATCCTATTTGGATTTGGGACAGATCTTTTTCAACCAGCCCCCAGAATCAAAGGGAATTGTTTTGGCAGGCAGCAGTTTGCAGCCTTCCCTGCCAGCTTCCTCATTGACTTCTGGGAAAACCAGCAGAGAAAATTGCAAATGGCAATCTCATGATTATGTGGTGCTTGGCAATATGTTGTAAGTGGGATTGCCAAGGGTCCAGACTGCAATCACTTGAATTTAGGATGATGCAGCAGCCATAGCTTCAGGCGTGTCATAAGTCCCTTTGTTCAGCACCACTGTAATTTTAGAAAGTTGCTTGTTAAGCAAGGACCACCTGTACCATCTATGAATTGTTTTTATGATCAATCCTTAAGAAGATAATGAAACAGATTTTAAAAAAAAACATGTAGAGTTCCATATTGACTCATCAAATTTAAATCACGTTCATTTTTTATGCCTTGTGTAGCTTCTGGCTTAAGAAACTACAGCCCATCATGCCCAAGCCTCAGTTAAGCTCTGGAGTAAGGAACAGCCAAGGAGAGCAAGGCATCCTGGTTGCAGAATGAGATAACTCACTGCTGCCAACTTGCCATGGCAAACTCACCACGGCCAACTAGCCATGGGACAACTAGCCACAGGATAATTTAACAATTCAATTTAATTATTTAAAATAAATTAAAAGCTATTTTAATTTTTGTCATTCACCTTTCATTCTGTCCCTCCTTTTGCAGTCTTTCTTTAATGATTCCATTCTACCATTTCTTTGATACTGATCTAACTCTTGTTCTACAACAAGTTGTCCTGTGGTGAGTTGTCATAAACCCTCCTGATTGCTGTCTAGCAGCAACATCATTGTTGGGAGGTCAGCATTATCCAATGACTGCCATGCTCCTTGGCCTGCAGATCTGCTAGCTGTTCCCATGGTTGCAGAATAGAGGCAGAATCTGACCCTTTACAAAAAGTTGATGGCCCCTGGAATAGCCTCTTATATCTGATGTAAGAGTTTATGTAGTATTTAAAATGATGTGATGTCACAATTTTTCAAATGCTTTTTATAGTTTAGATCAGGTATATCCAACCTGTGACCCTGAAAGCTAGTAAAATAGCCCCACAAAGAAATAAAAATATTTTTAAAAATGAAGCTTTATTTATATGTTAACTATATTATATGTTTATATGTGGCCCAAGACAAATTCTCTTCACTCCATGAAAGCCAAAAGGTTGGACAATCATGATCTAGAACTGATAAGATTTAATATCCTTAATAAATTATTACATACCTTATTTGAAACAAAGTTGAAATTTCTGGCCATTTTTTTTCAATGAACTATATTTCAAAGGGGAAAAAATGTTCCATCAGAAATCAAGTCTCTAATTCTACAAATCTTTTCTGTAATTCTGTCCACTCATTTAAAATTTGGTCAATGAAGGAATAAAAGATAGCAAGGGCCTGTTATTTGTAAACTTCTACAGTGAGTTTTAGATTTGTGACAGCAGACCTTTATTTATTACAGTCATGGAGCAATGATTTTGCTTAGATAAATTTCATTTGTATCAAAAATCAACATTTCTGATTAATGTAGATATATTGTTTAATTAATTGAAAAATACCAAAGTAACATTTGAGCACATTTAGTTGAAATTGGTTTGTGGTTCTACCATCTTTCCATTAATAAGTTATAATTTACCAATTTTCTTTTAGCTGTGGTCAATTCAACTTCCATTAGATTATTGTCAAACTATGTGAAATTTTATCTCATCTTTCTCTGTTTTTAAAGGGGCTCTTGTGAAAACAGATGAACAAGAAGTTATCAATTTCCTACTAACAACTGAAATTATCCCTTTGTGTTTGCGCATCATGGAGTCTGGCAGTGAGCTTTCCAAAACGGTATTGCTTTCATTATTAATGAAATTATTCGAGCTTCATGGTTGCTTTCTTTTATTTGCCTATACATCTTATTTCTACAATACACCCAAAGTTAGCAAGTTGGTTATTCTGACCAAGAGAGTGCAGATGTACCTGTTCAAAATTGTAATGAATTGTCTGATAGTGAACTTTTAAAAATGCTACTGCTTTTAATTCTTTGTGTCTGTTCCATTCAAAGTATTGATACTCCAGTGCAAAACAAACTTGTTTTCCATCTAAGATTAGCAAGCTATTTTTTCTCTGCAAAGTGATTGAAAATGTGCCTTTCAAATTATCATGATTCGCTGCTTCATTTAAAAAAACATTGCTTTGAAAACAAAGCAAAATCATGGATGCCTGTTCTGCATCTTTTGTTTTTCATTTCAAAGTAGCTTTATACTTCTTCATACCATATGTAAATCTTAAATTATTATGATAGTACCACTCATCCCCCTCTGTTGAGGGAGGGGTGTTCAAAGAATCCATCTGTGTTAGAATTGGCCTCCCCTCCCTCAACAGTGGGGGAGGAACAACCAACTGCACTCAGATTCAAGTGATCCTGAGGGACAGATTAACTCCCAATGACCTCAATAGCTCTCAGACAGAGTGCTAAGGACCAGATGATTGCAAAGAAATATACTCCTTTCATCTCCACCTCCGCCCACCCCCCATATCCTATCAGAACCTATCCTTCCATCCTGCCACCATCACAACTGATCAAGCTTCTTAGATGAAAACCAAACATTTTCTTCTTCCATGAGAAAAAAATAGTCCAGTTGCCTTTTGAAAAAGCAACTTTGAGATTACTTTTGGTTGTATGTGAAGGAATGGTATAGTTTCTAGATGCTGCATCACAGTCTCTGTTGAGATTCCTGAGAGTGATGGTTCCATGGGTGTTCCTATGATTTGTTGTTACATTGGTCCATGAAACTGAAAGTAGCCTTGAGGAAGAGTTTAATGAGGTCCACAATTCTGGATATTTCAGTCTTAGTGTATTTGGTTAAGTTGGGTGTATTGTGTAGTACTGTTGCCTGGATTGATTTGCTAATTCTGGGATTCTTGAGTGTAAAGTCTGCTGTATATTTGAAATTGTTTATCTCTTACTAGCTTAATAATTACATTTATACACCTTAGAGGTTGCTTAAAATTAAAAAAACTAACATGTAACAAACATGGCTAACATCTTACAATTTGATGATTGATAGTATTTTATGGCATTAGGAAAGATAGTTGCGATAATATTCTTTTTTCATCTAGTCTTTTTACTGTGTTTTATAGGGATTGGATTCAGTTTTACAACATGTAATTCTGAATCCACAGATTTAAATATTTAAGTATTTGGCTTTGTTGATCAAGATACTCAGATCTGCCCTAGTCCTGTACCATTTTCAACTCAAGCAGTTACTCAACCTGCTTTTCTGTCTTTCAGGTTGCTACTTTTATTCTTCAGAAGATCCTATTAGATGATACGGGATTGGCATACATTTGTCAGACTTATGAGCGATTTTCTCATGTTGCAATGATACTGGTAGGCTGTTGTGTTTATAAAAATTTAATAGCTCAAGATAGGATCCTAGTTATTATGTTTGAAACTTTGCATGGCATGGAAAGTATATTTTTATAGGATCATTCCTCCTGAGGTTCCACGATGCTGGACAGGGTGGATAGTTCCAGGTCTCTTCCATTAAATGTCATCTGCAGGACCTGGGAAGTGCACTTTTTCCACAGATGCCTCTGCCCTGTAGAATACCCTCCCCCCTGAGGTCCAGTAGTTCTCCACCTTGAAGGCGTTGAAAAGCTAGCTGTTCCTCCAAGAGTCAGGTTAGGGTCAGGCTGGATCTCTATAAATGTGCATGTTAATATCTGGGGGATATGTTGTTTGAGGGCACTGGGAGTTGTCTTTGATCATTGTTTATATGTTCACTTTTGTTTTGGGAGAGCTGTCTTGAGTTACTATGGGCTACTAATTATGTTCTTCAAATAAAATAAAATAAAATAAAATAAAATCTATATACATACCATAGTTAGTGTAACATTTTGCAGAGTGATATATGAAAAGCTGTTTTGCTACCTAAAAAGGCTTTATGTTGAATTGAGCACTGGATAGCAAAGGCATTGAAGAATGACTATGAGGAAGTCAATATGTTTCTTCATTATTCTTGTTTTCTGTTTTAACCTAGGGTAAAATGGTCTTGCAACTTTCCAAGGAGCCTTCTGCCAGGCTGCTGAAACATGTGGTCCGTTGTTACCTTCGCCTTTCCGATAATCCAAGGTAGACATCTTAAAAGTTTCTAGGGGTCTTTTGATTAGGTTAGGGAGGATGTTACACTTGGAACTAGTCATAATTGCAGTTTAAAGTGCTAGGTAGTAATCCAGTTCCTTCCCATATGCAGAGCATCTTTCAAGTGAAAACTGATTTCCCTCCAAAATTACTACTGTTACTTGAGAGTCTGGATGTATTCTTAGGCTTCTTCCCAGAGATTTTAAACAGCAACAATCAAATTGTTTAAACAGATGAAATAAATGCAGTACTGGCCGAACCTGTGATCATAAAATTCCAAGATCAGGAGATGGGTCTTTTATGAGCAGCAGGGGCCAAAGGAAACTTAGGAAAACTCTTCTCTTTTTCTAAGCCACTTCTAGAAAACAAGGTTATCACATAGCTATCTTATAGGAAGTGCTGTGCTGTCATCTTTTTATTCAAAACTAGTATTTACTGGTTCAAGGCTACCAATCGATCTAGCCTTTTACAGAGTCCAGGTGCATTTCTACAATTATTTAGTTAAATAGCAGTTATGATTAACAATTAATATCTTCCAGATGTTAATATTCAGCATTCCAGGGACTGTGATAGGACAGGAGAAGGATGCAGGGTATAGAGATGCAATGTGATGCCTGAACCAAGTTTATTCCTTACATGAAGGACAGTAATTGTATACCCAGGTGAGGGGCATGCTCCCCTCTTGTCTCTGTGAGTTTATTTGTTGGCCCTCCTTTTTCTTGTCTCTTGATGTAGGGCACGGGAAGCCCTCAGGCAGTGCCTTCCTGATCAGCTGAAAGACACCACCTTTGCCCAAGTTCTGAAGGACGACACCACTACCAAACGTTGGCTAGCCCAGCTGGTCAAGAATCTCCAGGAAGGCCAAGTTACCGACCCCAGGGGTATCCCCCTTCCTCCACAGTGACAGTCAAGGAGGTGGCAGAACCCAGGAGGAAACAGCTCAGGTTTACAGAGAGCCAGGAACCAATGACCTCTTCCAAATCCTGTCAGGCATGTGTGGACAGCTCACTAGACTGTCAGTAGTCACCTGGACTGCAGGCCCTTTCTATAGCAACTTCTCACCATGTCTTTGAGGATTATGACACCAGCAAACACAGTCGGGACAGACAAGCCTATTTGAAGGTGTGGGCTTCATTGCAATGATCAGTTGAACACTGAGCTGGGCACTGCCTGCCTGGTTCAGTCAAACAGGCTTGCAAAGTGTTCCCCAGTTTTCTTGTGGTTCACTGTTTACATGTAAGTTCAATAAATGTTGATCTGGTCATTTGACCCTCTTATGAGTACCTTTGGAGCTGCATCTAGCTGTAAACAGGGAGGCCTCTTTGTTTCTTCCTAAAAATGGCATTTTCATAAGAGTCTCCTGATTTGTTCTTTTTCATAAGGTTGGCCATTGGGACTGGGGTTCCTTAGACTTTTATCTTGTGGGGAAATGGAGGAGACAATAACATATCCTCAGTTTCCCAAAGGATTGTTCCTAGCACATCAGAAAGCAATGTGTTTTTTTCCCTATTGTATTCTTCTAGCCACTAATTAGAACAGTTTTAACTGACGGCAGTTGAAATGGTGTCAAAACTTTCCATGGACCCACATCTGTTAATGCTAGTCTGTGGGAATTCATAATACCACAAAAGGAGTACTGTTCCTTAAACATTCAGACACTATTGGAAGGAAAAGACTATGGCTGCTGTGGTCTTTTGTTGCAGTTAATGCCCCGGTTTAATATAGAATGAATTCCAGGGTGGATACTTCAAGCTACTTCAAGCATTTCAATAAATGTTTGCAAGCATTTCAGCCCTACAGACAAGGCTGAAACGTGCAAGGGCTCTCATGCTCTTTTTCTTTCCTTGCTGCCAAGCTAAGTGCACACAGGTCTTCACTTTGTGCCCCAGTTTGTAGGTACCTGCCGCAGCTGAGGAACCCATTAAGCAGTCTGCAGAGGCAGCCTTTCCCCTGTTCTAAATGGGAGTAGCAAAAAAAAAAAAAAAAAGGAAATTTAAAGAGAGGGAACCTTACAGGCCCTTAAGTCAGTTGCACAACACCTATGAGCAGTGGTGTGTACGCCTTTTGACCTTAGCTAATGCTGCTGCTTGGGTGGGAACCCATTTTCCTTTTACCCATTCCCATTTTCTTTCCCCCTGTTTCCCCAAATGGCTGGCCAAGCCAAGAGTGTAAACACTTCAGTCTACATAGGTTGCTTTTGCTCTTAACAGCAGCTCCCTGTTTTAAAACAGCCTTGTTTTTCATCCCTGCCTTGAGTGGACTTTACCAACTGCTTCTGTTTTGTAACTTGAATAAAAAATAAGCCAAATCAATTCTGCCCCTCTTTGATTCACTCTTAACTTAATGCCACTCAGGTCCCAGGAGCAATATTGTATTTCTCTTTGGGGTGGACTCTGAGGGGAGTGATAGATCCCTCAAAGTTAAGATGATAGAAATGTTAGCATTTTAGGATAAAGGAATTTGGGGGGGGGGAGATTGGGGGGGAGGGATTATTGTTGTAATCAACATAGACCAAGGAAGTGAAGTTTATTATGTTTAGCAGTTCAACATGGTTTTAGCCAGACAATCATAGTTCAAGAGTATGTTTTCATCCATATTGCATAACAGTTGATAGTCTTGACAGTCCTGCCAAACTAAGCTATATGGTCTTGAACATATTTACATGTAGACCTTGGGTTACATGTTTGACAATTGGGCTGGGTTGCCACTTCTAAATCACGTGGTTGTAAAGTATGATGTCACATGACTGCATTGCTTAGCAACAGCAGTCTTAGTTGCCAGGATAACCCCAAGATCTAGAGTTGTTAAGCGGGAAGAATTGGGAGTCCCAGGTAAGGGTGCTAAGGAGGTCTTCTGCATGGGCAGGACAGTGAGGGAAAAGGCAGGCTAGAGGGGGCTGCAGCGGGCTGTGAAACACAGCAGGTAGGTTGGCTGGAGCCATAGGCAAGGCCTGAAGGAAGCAAGCAGGACTGGCAGATGTGGGCTGGCACTGGGGAACGGTGGATGGGCTGGTGGACACACACTACAGTGGGGTTCCTTGGGGAAAAGAACGGAGCAACTTGTGATCTCTCCTGCTGGCTTCCCCATTGGCTTTGCTTGGGGGAAACTGGCTGTGAAAGTTGCAAATGGTGATCACATCACCTTGCCTCGCTATTATCGTTTTGTGCTATAATAATTTTGAATGGCCGCTGAATGAACTGTCATTGGTGAAGAACCACAGTACCTGTATTTTTGAGCCACATAGATGATGGAATTAATGATCCTAATGAACAAACAGACTTTTACATCCAAAGCTGTGGGTTCTAATGTCCACAACTGTTAAATTCTCGAATAAGGTAGTTTAAAACATTTTTGCCTCAAGTTTTTCTCATTTCCGCATATGGAACAAATGTTACTGTAGTTTGATAGTTTATTTGGAATGTCAAATCTTTGAAGGGGTCCAATTTGAGTGTTCTGATTGCTCCAAGACTACAACAGGATTCTCCCTTGTCTAACTTATAAGTTATTTCCCTCCCCCATCATTTTCCAGACTAAAATGTCAGAAACCTATTAGGTCCTAGCTACTATTTGTTTAAACAGGATGAGCTTATTTGGGAATAGAGGCTTGAGAGAGAGAAAAAGAGCAATTAACCATATGGTCAGATAGAAAAAGAGCTCCCAGCATACCAAGTTAGTGTTTTTTTTAAATCTATTTTGCTCCCAGAATCTGCATTCATTTGCTTCTTTCCCCCCTTTCTCCCCAAGGACTGCTAATACCACTGGAGTTGAGAAATGCAAAAGCGACCAGGAGTTTGTTGGCTTGTGTTGTTTTGATGAACTTTGATTTGCAAGTGTATTCTGTCAATATTATAATCGAGAATTTTACTTCCTTACTTCCTTACTTCCTTACTTACTTATTTATTTATTTATTTATTTATTTATTTATTTATTTATTTATTTATTTATTTGGAAACAAGCACCTGCTGTGCAAGTAGATCTACTGAGAAAGTAGAACATAGTTAGGTCTTTTGGGGGCTTGCTTCCAGCAAGCTGGCTGGAGGAAAAAGAGCGCCTCCAGAAACTTAACCAACAGGATTACTTAAAAAAAAATATCTTAAAATTTCTTTTTTAGGAATGATTCAAAGGTTAGTTGATGTTGTTCCATAATCTAGCTGAGCAAATCGAAATGTTCATTTTGGGAAATTAGGGCTTCTGTTACTTTTGGTGGTGAGGTAGGGTAACAAATGCACATCTAAACATTTCAGTTGTTGCTTTAATGGGTTTTTGATGAGTTTATAACATAGCGTACAAAAGTTAATAGTGAAAATAAGGAAGGGAAAGGAAAAGCAAGGGAAAGAAAAGGAGAAAAAGAGAAAAAAGGCAGAGTTCTGACTCCCTTTGGTGCAGTAGAATGAGGCATTAACATCAAACCTCAACTTTTAGTATTTTACCCCAAGACCATAAGTTGTTGAAAGCACGAGCTACATTCCCATTATTTTCTATTTTCAACGTCATGTTCTAAACCAAACTTTTTTCAACATGGATTCCATTGATTATAACTTTACCTACTTTGCAATTCTGGAGGTTAAAATAAGGGAATAGCTGCTTGTCCCAAGTCCTAAGTCCTTGATTCCTAAAGCTAGAATATTCAAACAAAACTGAAACACTGAAGTTGTTTGGAGTTTTGTCCAATAAAACGGTGTGAACATTTGATAGGGCTGCTTTGAATTAAAATACAGGTAGTCCTCAATTTACAACCCACAAACTGAGCCTAAAATTTATGTTGTCAAGTGAGACATTTCTTAAGTGAGTTTTGCCCTTTTTTATGCCCCATTTGTTAAGTGAATCGTTATCGTTAAATCAGTGACACTGTTGTTAAGTAGATTCTCCATTGACTTTGCTTGTCAGAAGGTTGCAAAAAGGAACATATGACTCCAGGACACTGCAGCCATCAGTTGTCAAGCATCTGAATATAAATCATGTGACCGTGGGAATGTGATAACAGTCATAAGTATGAAAAATGGACATGTCACTTTTTTCAGTGCCGTTGTAACTTCAAATGGTCACTAAATGAACTTTTGTATGTTGAGGACTACAAGTACACCCCAAAAACTTAAAACCATATTCTTGAATTTAAAGAAATATTCACAAAGCCAGATTCCCATCCCTTTAATACAGACAGTTATGTCTACCAGAGAAGTCTATTGGTGTAACAAACTTGTGCACTGCCCAAAAAATTAGGTGATATTTATTTTCTAGTAGTAAAGGCAGCAGGCTAGAAACCAGGAGAAGCTGAGTTGTAATCTTGCCTTAGGTACCATTCCCCTGGGTGTCTTTGGGCCAGTCAGTCCTTATGTGCCAAGGGTCTTCAAACTTGGCAACTTTAAGACTTGTGGACTTCAACTCCCAGAATTCCTGAGTTAACATGGCTGGAGGGAGAATTCTGGGAGTTGAAATCCACAGGTCTTAAAAGTTGCCAAGCTTGAAGACCCATGCTGTATGCCATAAGCAGAGAACGGCAAATCATTTTTGAAAATGTTGCCAGGAAGGATGCAGGGACTTGTCCAGCTGGTAGCCACAAGTCAACACTGAGTCTCAAAGGCACACAAAACATAAAATAATGTTTTAAGACAGTAATCATTGATACATTAAAATACAGGGTATTTCAACCCGATTCCAAAGTTCTTGCAAATTACAAACCTTTGCCCTGTCAATATTTTTATCTATTAAAAATGCAGGCATTTACCATCATCCAAAACATCTTTGTATGTTGATTGTAACTCAAGAATTTTACAATGCTAGTAATGCCACAAGGAAAAATAAAAGTGAAATCAAAAGATGTTTTCATTGGCTGTGTTGCCATTTCGTGTTTTTAGACAATCTAAATTCCTCTTGCAATTAGAAAGTTTAAAATAAGACACCTAAAGTATATGACTATTTTTTTACCTATTTTTTTTACAAATATGTCCTCTCTTTTCAGATTCCATTGTGTACATTTATGAGATTCAGGACTGTAATTGTACTTCCATCTTAAAAAATGGTGGAAATAAAGTAGAATCTTGACCAAAAAAAAGGGGCCAAGCCCCAGCATATTTTAAAAGGTCACACAACTCTCTAATTGTGTCCATAAGGATTGCACCCTTCTAGGTAGAATTCAAGATGCTAATATCTAGTTGTAAAGTCCATAAGGGCACAGCACCTGGGTTTTTTGCAGGTCTATCTTATCTCTGATTTTTCTGCCCATGCAGTACGATATGAGAGGATCACCAAACTCCGAATCCCATCATCATTTGGTGGGGTCTAAGAGATACGGCTTCTCTATTGCTGAGCCTCCCCTTTGAAGCCAAATCTTCCTGAGATTCACTTGGCTTCCATCCTACCTGCCTTTCAAAAGCCACTATAGGCAACTCTTTCCCAGTACCAGCCATTGAATTAGGAAATCAAGTGATTCTACTACCTGATTTTTTTTTCTGGCACATACACTTTTTTTTGCTTTTTATTGTTCAATGTGTCATTTTAGATGGTTTTATTTGATGTTTATTGTATGTATACCACCCTGTCATGTGCCAAGTGGGCAACTATATAAATCAAACATTTTAAAGAATTCAAACACCAAGTGAGATCCCAATTTTTACAGATTTCCATAGATATCTTACAGCCAGTGGGAAGAATTCATTAACTAAAATGAAAAGATAGTAAATTACTATACAATACCTATGCATTTTTGTTTAGAGCATCCATTGTCATCTAGCAAAAGCACCAATGTCAATTCCAGATTTTCTAAAAGGATCTCAAATATAATTTTTTTAAAAATTCTAGCCTCTATGTTTTTTCTCCCTTTTATAAAGCTAAATTGTTCCAAATGGATAATAAAGGCTTCTGTATCCGTGTACCAGGATTATTGTAAAACTTTGGGACCAACATTTTGCAAGAAAATTTGACAATAATCCATACATTTTAATCCTTACTAGCCTTCAAAATCTCATTGGCTTTGTAAAAACTCAGTGAAGGAGTGAGGTTTTAAAACCTAATTGAAGAAAAATGGGAAATGTATTTGATAAAGCATAAACCAATAATAAAGGATTAAAAAATATTTTGTGTACCACTCAAAAGAATAGACCGTAAAGACCATAGGTTTTTCTTGTCTTCTTAAATTTAAATTCCTATCTTGAAGAAATGTAGCAAGATATATAGCATGGCCACATATAAACTTTGAAACATCTACATTTAAAAAAATAAATTTGAGGGAGGGGTGAAATATTGATTTAATATTGTCAAGTTCAATATAAAATAATTATTTTAACAAATTAAGAGAAATATACTTTTACCCTGTGCATCCTTAATAGAAATATTTATTGCTGTTTTCGTATCGAATCTTCTCCCTTGCTTCTGTGTCCGCTGTTTAAAAGGAATTAAGCTCAAATACTGTACTGTATAACAATGTTCACTTTATTGAATTTTTTTCCTTGAACATGTGCTACAATATGAGCACAGGAATATGCCTTAAAAGTATTCCAAACAGCTATTACACTTATGGATTGTCTGTTCATTAAAAAAATATTGATATATAATCTGGTTTCATCTGTTTTGTGAAAATGTAGGTCAGACCTTTGAGGCAGGCAAGGTCAAAGGCAGGCGTGGTGGCGATTCCTGGAATGCTCTGAAGTGTTGGAGGATAGAATAACAGAACTTTAAAAGCCTATTTCTTTCTGCCCCACCTTATACCAAACAAGAGCAAGAATTACTTTGAGTTTCCCACATTTTCCTCTTTCTCTGGACAGAATTATCTTTCCTGACAACCCCCCCTAACACGGACATTCGCTCATTCTTTCTCCACCCTAGAGGCCAGGTCTACATTTCTTTGCAGGGGGGAATCTTTTCATAATAATGTATTTAAACACCATCTCAAAAAATGGTTTGCTTTCTTACAATAATTAATAATGTAATTAGAACACGATCAGATAATGTAATAGAACCAGTCAACTAAGACTGAAGATACAAAAAAGAGTAACCTATTAAAAATAATAATAAAAAGAAAAGATGGGGATTTTCTTAATAAGTATGTTCTTCCTGTGAAGGTTTAAAATGTTGTTGCATATTCCCCAACTGAACAACATAAAAGTTTACAGTGCTACCCTTAACATACAGTAGAATTAAATTTATCTGAACAGTATTTGGGTGGGTGTGGGTGTGTTAAGTGTGTGCATATAAACCATTTTAACATTTGTTTAAAATCTCCATTCCTGATCCACGAGGACTGAAAGTTCCTTTTTAAGATTCTGATTTGGAAAATATTAAACTCTCCCTGCAGAGTTATTTGTTGTGAATTGCTTCTTTCTGAATAGGGAAACTTTTGTTTACCATTTATAGAATAGAGGTACCTTTAAAGGGTAATAAATTTTTGAAATATTTTACATTGAGTATGTCATGGATCTTCTGTTCTGGAATGAATATGTCATGCTACTATTGCAGGAACAGACATTGAGAGGGGAGGGCTTGCTTCTCTAAGGTGACAAAACAATCCAGAGGGGTTGCAGCTGTGGAAATTTATGCCTTTTAATGACATTTGTTAGTTGGAATAGGTGCTATCATCAGATTCCTTCTGATTTATTGGGGAATGATTGGAAGTTCTTTGGATCTCTTCTGCATGGCTATTTTGGGCTCAAAATAGCAATGAAACATAGCTGAGTTAATGCAACAACAGTGGGTACTGCCAAAAGCATCAATCAGCAAAGCTCATCTGGATGATGAAGCCTAAGCTTCCTGTGGGGAAGAGGTAGAAGACTGGATTATGCAGAGAGTAAGAGAGGGGAGGGGAGAGAGGAGAGGGAGGGGAGGATGGGAGAGATAGAGTGAGTGGGAGGGAGAGATAGAGAGGGAGGGAAGGGGGAGAGAGGGGGAGAGAAAGAGGGAGAGGAAAGAGAAGAAGAGAGAGAGAGGGAGGGAGGGAGAGGGGGGAGGGAGGAGCAGAGAGAGAGCATTTATATTCACTAAATCTTGAAGTTTTCAATGGTTCTGTATTCTGCATCTCTAGCCAGCTAAAGTAGGGGTCGCCAACCTTTTGGACCTCAGGGACCACCAAACTCATAATTTTAAATTCTGTGGACCAGAGGCCCTGGGAAAATCCCAAAAAAGTCTGTAGGGAAATTTCGCACCCCCTGTTCCTACCGATCAATCATTCCTTATTTGGGATCGCAGGATAGTGTCTCCAGCTTCATTCTTGGGTGGGGAGGGAGGGAGAGAGAGGGGGGGGGAGAGAGAGACTTTTTTGGCTTCATGCAAGGAAAGCAGCAGAAGCAGCAGAAGTCCTTATTTCTCTCCCCCAGATTCTGCCAGAAATGAGTCTTTGTAAGACTTGTTGCACTGGCGCAGCCTATTGGAGAAGGATGTCTTGCAGGGCCCCAAAGACTCATTTCTGGCAGAGTTTGGGGGAGAGAAAGAAAGACTTTTGCTGCTTTCCTTCCTTGCAGCCAAAAGCAGAAGAAGAAAGAAGCAGAAAGAAGCAGCCCGGTGGCCAGGTCAGGTGCATGGAGCAACTGCGGTGAGTCCTCCCCTCTACCCTTTCCCCCCCTCCCCTCACTTCCTCATGTTGTTTGCAATGCAAGCAATGCAAGGCTTATGTTCCTGCAGGCCATGTCAGTGACATAGCCCTGTGTTCCCGCGCAAGCTGTATTAATTGCTTTGGGGGATGTTTTGGGGTGACATTTCTCTGTGGATCACCAAAATTTTCTTGCGGACCACCAGCGGTCCCCAGCCCACTGGTTGGTGACCACTGAGCTAGAGAAAGTAATGTGTATTCTATCCATATGTGTACTGTCCATCAGAATTTTCCTGTGTGTTGGTGGAAACAAAACTCTTGAGTGGACTGCAGCTCTCTTTCATTTCTCATCTGCTTTTTCCCCCCTTTTTTTTTACAGTAAGGTTGATCTGAGTCTATTTGCCTGTTCAAGTCAAGGCCATGAATCCAATACCAAAATAATTTATTTTTAAGGTTATGGTCAGTCATACAAAGGACATGTTAGTAACATTCCCAAAGTGAAATACAGATGTCAAGGGAATCCATATCTGAACACAGAGGAAACCATGGTAAGATAAACATCTGTATTACATTTTAGAAAAATAAACACTAAGAAGTTTCTTATCACTGTTGTACTACTGTATATACCAGGTTTCACAATACTGTTTCGCTAATGGTGCCTAACTTTAACCAAGAAAACATAAAGTTCTCTATTTTTCTACAAGATTTCCATTTTTTCCACAAATTGCTGACTGAATTCTCTTCTCAAATCAAAGTACTTTGTAAGAGACATGCGGAAGATCTATTCTTGCACCGCAGCATGATTGTTCCCTTGGTGTTATTTTTAATTAAAAATTAACGAACACAAGTTTTTAGTTTGGGTTTATCACATACCTGGGGGAATCGGTCCCTGTCCTAATGTTGAGTGAGTCAATGTTGTTTGCCTTTTATTTGCTCTTTGATTTTAAAACGTTTTCTAATCCCAGTAGATACACTTGGAACCTTTTCTAACTATTGAGTTGGGGTTGTCTCCATCCATAATTGGATTAATTTTTTTTAAAAAAGTACATTAGCAGATAATTTTGTTTCCTCATTACTGATTCCTTTCATGCTCTACCGCATCAGTTTAAGGTTTCTCAATCTAGGCAACTTTAAAATATATGAACTTCAATTCCCAGAATTCCCCACTCATCCATCCTGGCTGGTGAATTCTGGGAGTTGCAGTGCACATGTTTAAAATTGCCAATGTCCCCATATTGCCTAATTCTGATTAGTCAATCTGAGGTGATAACAATTCTAGAAGTTGAAATTCACATGTCCTAAAAGTTGCCAAGGTTCCCATTAGTGGTTGGATTCAAAAACATTTTACTACCAGTTCTGCGGGCTTGATGGGCCTGGCTTGGTGGGTGTGGGAGGGGAAGGATACTTCAAAATCCCTATTCTCTCCCCACCCCGCTAACCTGCTTTCCAACTCCGTTCTCCTGTGTAGGGCAACAAAAGAAGACCCAGCCGATCAGCTGGGATGCGGGAGGCAGATAATAGATGTGGGTGGGGCCAGTCAGAGGTGGTATTTGGCGGTTCTCCGAACTACTCAAAAATTCTGCTACCGGTTCTCCAGAACTGGTCAGAACCTGTCGAATACCACCTCTGGTCCCCATATTGTCTAACTCTGTTTAATCACTTTGAGATGGTTGGTCATTTAGACTAATCCTGCTTCTTTTTGTTTTAAAAGGCTCTGTCTCCTCATAGATGGAACCAAAAACTTCCCCTTGTTTGAACGACCATCTGGCAAACAAATAAGAAGACAGGCTTTGCAGTGGCCACAGTGGGAGAATATCTCAAAGGCCAAGACAAAATGTTTCGTATAAAATCCTAAATCCCAACACATTTTGGACCATTCCTTTCTCTATAGCACTATAAAACCAAACTAGGTTATAAAACACTGTCCGCATAAAGTATTCATATCTAGTTAAAACATGATTAGACTAACATTCAGCACAATGCATTATTTGAATCTACAAGAAAGATAGGTGCGTACATATTTTTAAAGGAACAATATTTTATAATTGTACTTATTTACTTTTATAAATAAATGTGTAGGGCTGAGTGTAATTTGTAACTCAAGTCATAACAGTGGATAACAATGTTTTTGTGCCTAACAGTAGGTTTCATACTCTGTCATCCTTTCAGCATTCAAGGGTAGAAATTGATGGCTTCAAATAGACCAGTCATTATATTTTTGACATAAAAAATAAACGTATAAAGAGACATTGATTTATAGTTACAGCCCTTCTAGTCTGGTATATGCTACCAGACTTTTATTTACACTGATCTTATTATTTATTCAAGGTTCTAGTAGAGATTGAAGTCCAAATCTTCACCCTTTATCCACTACACATTCTGCTGCCCGTTTATTCTAGGTTTTCTAAAATCCCTCTTCATTTTCCTATTCTGAGAACACATCCATTCATATGTTCATAATTCACATGTAATTCAAATACTATATTTTTGTACTTTAACATTTATGTTTTAAATCAATTGCTATCTGGAAAGCTGCATCCAGTCTCCCAAGACCTGCAAAGAGGCAGGCACATGTATTTTCAGGTATAAAGAACTTTAAATGTCTTTGACCTCTGGCATCTAAGATCATTCAATTAGCCCTCTGAGTTCTTATTTCTTATAAACACATGCTCAGTCTACTGGTAATAATTGCTTTTATTCTGCACGTGACATCAATTACAATTGTTGACCAAATCTAACTGCAAGAGGTAAATTTAGTTCCCCAGCATATTACTTCATCTGTATTATTGAGCCAGAACAACTATGGACTCCTTATTTTGGCTGACCAATAACACTTAGCAATAACATTTAGATTATATACAGCTTCATAGTGCATCAGAGTCCTCTCTAAGCAGTTTACAGAGTCAGCATATTGCCCCAACAGTCTGGGTCCTTATTTTACTGTTCTCAGAGGGATTGAAGGCTGAGTCAACCTTGAGGTGGTCAGGATCAAACCACTGGCAGTTGGCAGAGTTTGCTATCAGAGTTAGCCTGTAATACTGCATTTTAACCACTGTGCCACCACAAAAAAGCTATTTCCATTTCCAAAGGCTCTACAGCCATCTGAAATCTGGGAACCTAATCATATATTAATTATTATTATTACATTTTTGAACCATCTTTATTACTGTATTTTATAAGTAACTCAAGTTGGAAAAACATACCCATTTTACCCTATTTTCCACACAAAGTCCTCAGGATTAGATGATAATTGAATTTTTGGTCTTGTTTTATTGACATGCTTTGCCAAGAGTCATATTTATGCAAGTTGGGTGGACTTCTTTGTATTTCCTAAATAAAAGCTTTTAAATCTAGTTTCCCATTGGATAAACTTTTAATATCTCAGTTAAACAAGCTGAACTAAAAATAAATTACAAAAAATATCCAGCTGGCATACTGAGATGAAGCTGATAAAAATGGGTTCTACAAGATAACAATTTGCAATTAGGGACACTCCCTTATTGCTTCCTCTTTGCCTCGTAAATTGTTATCTTAAACATTTAAGTCTTTTTCAAAAAATCTAACTTTTGATTTAAAGTACAAGAAGTATTCTAATTAATTTGATGTATACAGGTTATCAGAAGGAAAAACTGCTTGTTTTGGTTTAGGAAAGAAAATCTGTCAGGTGTGAATAACCTGACCCATACATGTAGAGTTCAATCTAGCTACTTTATTTTTCTATGCCTATTTTGCAGGAATCTCCCTAGAGCCTAGACTGATCGCTTTCACCTGGGAAAGATTTAGATAGTCCATAGACATTGAGGGTGGGATGTGTGTGTGTGTGTGTTAGAGAGAGACAGACCTTGGTCTCTTCTGTTTACATAAGGGATCTAGGCTAAGTCCCCTCTTGAACCCTCCTCCTGTCTGGGACAGTTGCTCTCCAACAAAATCTTATTAATGTACTTCATAATATGATAGAATAAGATAAGTCAAGTTTCTTACTTCCTTCAGTTATATAAGCCCTTTATAATATTCCAAAAATAGATCAAAACATACTTTTTCCAAAAGCCTTCTTTATCTACTCAATCATAAGAAAAGAATTATTAAAGGAGCAAGTGAGTTTAGAAAAAACAAAATCATTAGTCTCTCACCATCTATGGATAGCCATTTTTTCAGAAGAAATGAACTCTAGTCCACGCTTATCAACCCACCGTACAATGCAAATATTTTTGTGCAGAACTAAATTACGTATTTCCAGGAGAGAAGACTGGTTTCTTTTCAAATTTCAGACTCTGTGTGATGCTATAGCAATGTAACCCAAAAGAATACTGACAAGCTGTGTGGGATTCCTCACAGTTGGGTATATTTTATAAGAAATGAACCTGGTTGGTCAATGGAGAAAAAGGAGACATCAGGTATCAGGACAGTCCCAAAGACCAGGATCAATCTATTTCATTGTTTTCCATAAGGTGTAAATAATCCACCTCAGCAGCTTTTTCCTCTCTCCAACTTCCCATGCAAGTCAGACCAATTTTACCAAATATCCGAGTGACAAATGAGCATCTTGCTCTGTGCCTTTAAGGAAAGAGGCAAAACCCTGGGCATGGCTGAGCTGCTGTGAGCATTTTTGTGTGTGCAAATGCAATTGCTGCGTCAGTAGCAGCTTCAAGTACCAACAGGATGAGGTGGTAGGGCAAACTCAGGATACTTGAAACAGAAGCCATCATGCTATCTCAGGGCATAGAGACACTTTGACACAATATTCACCCAAGCTGGGATTCTCTGTCCACTGGTAAGAGTTTTCATGCAAAGACTGGTGTATTTAGGAAACAGCGAGACTTTTTGCTGCAGTGCTGTTTTTAAAAAAGAAAGCGGGAGATCAGGAAAAACAAGTGCTTGAAGACAAATCAGGGCAGTGAGCCTTACGTTCCTAAAATAAGAGATGCTGCTGAACAAGAGTATTCATGAATGGTGCTGGAGGGATTTAAGCCGTTTGTGTGTGTGTGTGTGTGTGTGTGTGTGTGTGTGTGTGAGAGAGAGAGAGAGAGAGAGAGAGAGAGAGAGAGAGAGAGAGAGAGAGAGAGAGAGAGAGAGAGAGAGAGAGAGAGAGAGAG
>BLBF01000032.1:26736301-26754385 GCA_015471245.1 Laticauda colubrina
GAGAGAGAGAGAGAGAGAGAGAGAGAGAGAGAGAGAGAGAGAGAGAGTATGTGTATATGCATACACAGTTTGGTTAAGGAAAATAACTATGTGTCTTCAGAGGCACAAATTTATTTCATTTTCTATGGCTTAGTTACAGCACAGAAAAAAGATTCTGGAAATGTAAATCAAAAATGGAAGAGGGAAGTTAATGCTAACTGTGAGCTCATAAACCTGTGTGTAAGTATAATTGCAGATGTAAATCTCAAGTGTACCAAATGTTTACATGGAGGTGGAAGAGTGTGCTGTGAGTCTTGGATTAGAGCAGGATATCGTACATCTCTTCTTTGATGCAGGTCTAATTGGATTTCTGATTCTCAAGGACAATCCTGGATAAACCAAAGCTGCTGTTATATATTTGGAGAGGTTAAATCGTTTCTTGAAAGAAAGCCCTTGCTAACATCTGAGCATTAGAATTTCAAAAAGAGTGAGACACGGAAGCACACTGTGAAGGAACAGAGTCAGTTAATTTAAATATTGTTTTTAATACTGCAAGGAATTGGACAGCCATTGCTCTGAAAAATGTTTGGCTACTTCTTATTCTGCTTGTATTTATGCATTTTGTATGTGCATGCCTATATTTGATAGTAAAGTGGAAAAGGAGTCTTGATTCCTACCCACCCACCACCACAAATCTTTTAGAAACCCTCCTGAGAGTTTTATTTTAAAAATGTTCTAAAATGTTGAAATGTGTTTGCCTAGTTGCTGATCATGACATCATTTTGCATATTTCTGCAAGTTTAAAGAAAATAGACCATAAGCAGAAAATAAATTGGTGATGATGACAGAAAAACAAATGTTTTATGAATGGATCAGTAAGAAGTAAAAAACAAAAGAGGTTTGATTTTATTATTTGTTAAGTCTGCCCAACTCCAAGAAGACTCTTTGAATTTTCCTTGAGAATTCAGTTTATATATTCAAGGAAGGAGACTGAATGAGAGTTGTTTTTTAGAGGTGAAAGGTGATTTATAAATAACAGATAGGATTTTCAAACAAAGTATAGGGCTTTTTTATATAGAGGGAGGTTGAGGAACTTCTAAACCCCTCTCCATCTTTAGCCCGTCATTCCCAAATTACTTGAAAGCGGTAAATTCCCACTTCTGTCTAAAGAGAGAACGAATAGAATAGAATAGAATAGAATAGAATAGAATAGAATAGAACAGAACAGAACAGAACAGAACAGAACAGAATAGAATAGAATTCTTTATTGGGCAAGTGTGATTGGACACACAAGGAATTTGTCTTGGTGTAAATACTCTCAGTGTACATAAAAAGAAAAGATACATTTGTCAAGAGTCAAGAATCTTAAGGTACAACACTTAATGATAGTCATAGGGTACAGCAAGCAATCAAATCATACTAGGAAACAGTCAATATAAATCATAAAGATACAAGCGACAAAGTTACAATCATACAGTCACAAGTGGGAGGGGATGAGTGATAAGGAGTGATGAGAAGATTAACAGTAATAGTAGTGCAGATTTTGTAAATAGTTGGACAGTATTGAGGGAATTATTTGTTTAACAGAGTGATGATGTTTGGGAAAAAAAAGTCCTTGTGTCTAATTGTTCTGGTGTGCAGTGCTCTATAGTATCGTTTTGAGGGAAGGAGTTGAAACAGCGTATGTCCTGGATGTGAGGGATCTGTAAATATTTCACAGCCCTCTTTTTGACTCGTGCAGTATACAACCTTGATTGAAGGCAGTTAGTTAGTTGTTAGTTTTACTTTCTAAAATCTTTAGACATTTTAAAAGTTTAGCTTAACTTAACCATTAACATCAGAAGAATGTCTCTTTGTCTTAGTTGGTCACTTCTATTGTTAATATTTAACCTAACAACATCCTGTAGTAATCCTAGTTCTCATTTTACAGGCAGTAGACTGATCATGTACAGAGATATGACAATAAGTGTCACCTCTTAATTTGTTATCTTTCGGATTTATTATGCAGTGGAGGAATGTTTTCAGGATGCTGACAATTTTTGAGTACCTTCTAATATTTTCTGCCCCTTTTATTGAAAGTCTGCCTGTGAATGGACATAATATGATCCACAGCTCCATCAAAAATCAAGCATAGCCATGGGTGCTGTTGCTGTTTCTATTCCCTCAGACACTCTCAGAGGGCAACTCCATAGCATCTTTCAAAACTGGGCACCATGTTTCTGTGGAGCTTTTTAATTAGGCATGTTCCCAAATGTGCTCTTGCCAAATTCCACTTCATTCAACCAAGATTCTATTTTCCATTACTGACATATACCTATCACTGCAATGACAGCACTATTGTGCAATAATTCAAAATGTGGCTTATCTTAGCTGCCTTTTAGTGTCATTAGAAAAGCAAAAAAATGCAATATATTGCTACTTTTACTTGGATGAAAATTCATTTAAGGCATTTCCCTGTTAATTACAGTATCTTTAAGTCAGCAGAAAATCGTATTGATTTGAAATTTCTGTTTCCATTGCCAATCCACACTGTGCCTCAGTGGCCTCTATTTCAAGTCATTGCAGACATCTAACTTCACTCCAAAGTAAAGGGTGAACTAAACAAATTTGACACATCCTGAATGAAATTTGGAATAAGAGAGAAAAGATACTTTACCATCAATAAAGAGAAAGATGACTTAAGGCTAGTTCAGTTGTGGGCTGAGAGCAAAGTAAAGGCAACATAATCAGAAATGGCAGAAAAAAAGATGTTCCCAGGCCATATTTGTGGTTTTGGTTTGGTACAAGTAGGGGCTGGCCATATACAGCTCATGAACATTAATATAGCTTTTTAATAATGTTAGCTTTTTAGATGCTATATGATTCTATGGCTGCATTGCCATGGCATGGAGAACTAAGTTAGGGCTATTTCAATCTGGTCTCACAGAACAAGAAGGCTAAAATGTGAGTGGCTGGTTTGTGATTCATTGGGTTGTATCTAATTTTGCTGCAACAAACAAAACACCATTGTCCTGGAAGCAGCTTCCTAAAGTAGCTTTTAGGTTCTTCAGAAATCATCAGTAAGAGGGATGGCACCAGTGGTGGGATTCAATTTTTTTTACTATCGGTTCTGTGGGCGTGGCTTGGTGGGTGTAGCAGGGGAAGGATACTGTAAAATATCCAGTCAAAGGTGGTATTTGCTGGTTCTCCAAACTACTCAAAATTTCCACTACTGGTTCTCCAGAACTGGTCAGAATCTGCTGAATACCACCTCTGGATGGTACCCCCCAAAATTATATGGATTGGAAGAGAGTTAAGAGAAATTGTTATGTGCTACAAAGCAACTTTCGAAATATATCTGGAGAATATCCTATCGTGTTCCACTGCCAAACCCAACACATGCAAGATCAGGTGACATACACTCCTTCTCTTTCCTGTGTATCCACAGAGGCAGCAAGCAGTTCATTCTTGTGGGACTGAGATGAGAGATTATATTTCACTGCCATCCCAGAGGGGTACTAAATATACGCTCTGGCAATTCAACCTTGTATACATTTCCTTCAGCTTGTGGGCAAGCTTAGTATGAGACACATTAGAGAGAAGCTTTATTTTGTATTGATGAGGGGATACATCTGAATATGTTTGGAGAATCAACCTTTACAAAATGATCTTTTTACATTTTGGGAGGAAGGGAGGGGATTTTTTTATCTTATTCGACAGAATCAGAGTAGGATCCAGCTGTTTTGCAGTAGTGAAGTTGATTGACTGCTCAGAGGACCAGAATCATTACCTCCTTAGAGAATATGACTCTAACTAGGACTAACTAGGATTGTTCCTTTACTTCTTCCCCGGAGAAAGAGGTGGAGGATTTGCTGAGCAATGATGCCATTTACCCATGAAAGCTCCTGTATTTTGTGAATGGATTCTGGAAGTTAACAGCCTTAAGAACACCCCCAAAGCACCTCCAAATGTTGCTGCCATACAGGAACTTACAGCCAGCTTATGACAACAAGCTCAATATTGTCTGCCACCACAAAACATTTACCAAAGCAATAAATACAAAATTTGCTGCAAACTCAAAGATTTCTGTATAGAAAGCAACCATAGCAGTTTATGCCAGGAGACAATCTGAAGAGTCAAAAGTTCAGGAAGAGCCAAGAATAGTGCATTTCCATTTCAAGGTCACAGGTAACCCCAAAATTGCAAATAGACAGGTATAAACATCCACTGTTACTTGGTCCAAAAAGCCAGTTATGAAGTGTTTTTTTCTATTCTATTCCTATCAGTTTGACTAGTTGGCAGAGCCATGTTCCTTTCCTTCTTTCTTTCCTTCTTTCAGGAGGGTGGCTTGACTCCTCTTCTTCATTTGTGATGTTTGGTGGACTCAGAGCCTAGTCTAGTTCAGGTTCTGGATCAGAGGGTCTTCAAACTTGACAGCTTTAAGACTTATGGAACAACTCCCAGAATTTATCTTCCAGTCATGTTAGCTCAGGAATTCTAGGAGTTGAAGTCCATAAGTCTTAAACTTGCCAAGTTTGAAGACTCTTGTTCTGGATCAACTGACTCAACCGACAGTTGGATCTTCTCAGATGTTCTCCTTTCAGGCAATTATAGCAGTGCAGGTTGGGGACCAGATTGGCCAAGCTCTTCTGAATCAGAAGATTCAGATTGAGGCACCTGAAGCAGTGGTTTTCTATTTGCCTAACTGTGGGGCTGGTTGTGAGGGTTACGATCTTCATGCCACGATGCTCTTGAGCAGCGTAGGAAAAAGTAGAAGGCAAATCTATAATAGGCAGAAGTAGAATTTTGTTCAGAAAAAAGGCTGAAGTATTAATAATGTATTGTCCTGTTCCATCTCTTAGAACAGAGATCCTCTTTTCAAAACCAGGCTCCACCCTCAGCTCCACTCATGCAAGTGATGGACATCATGAAGCTCCACTCGCATGAGGGGAGGGCACTTGAATAGAGGGTGCTTGCACAAAGGGCACTTGCATGAATGAAGCTTTGAGCGAAAGGCACATGCAATCATGTGAGAAGTTCCACTCACACGATGGCGCTATATGTGCAAGGGCCCTCTTCTTGCACAACTGGAGCTTTTGAACGCAAGCATGAGCACCCGGCACTCAAGCACCCTCTGTTTACATTTCAAGCATTTGAAGTTTCATGCACACGTGCACTTGCCCATCACTTGCACAGCCCAATTTCAAACAAGCCATGGCCTGGTGGTCAGGGACGCCTGCAGTAGAGCATGGTGGAATGATAGTGAAAGTCTACTCTCCAAAGAGTTCCCTTAAAGGGTCTTTTCTCATGTTGCTAAGGAGTACACTCCGTCAAGAGTTGAGTCCAGTCCTAATTTTTTTCTATTTTTCAAGACTTTCCTCCTGAGTCAGGCCTTTTAGGTTTGAACATACAATTTTAAATCCTTCACAATGTTTTAATTATGTTTTTATTGTTTTATTGTTAGGTGTCTTGACTGCTTTCCAGGCAGAAAAGAGAAATGTTGCTGACATAAAGGTCTAGGCATGCAAGGAAGGAATAAAACTCTGGCTGCAGTCATTAATTCTGTTTTTTATGGTCACAGATGACAAATTGATGGGATTGGTAGGGATTGAGCTTACAATCCTGGACATATATCCCATTGAATCCAGTAAGTCTTAAGGAGTCTAATGATTGCAGCAAGTGAGATCTAGAAATATAAACTGTATTTTGGAGTGGGGTAGGCAGTGATGAGAAAGGGTCTTCTTTGTCACAATTTAACCTTGTCTCTTTATTCACTTGAGCAATCACTCTATGTAGACATAAATGCCTAGTTCATAAATGGAAGGTACCAATGTAGAGAGAAATGAAATAAGCTTTTAACAAAATATTAATAGGAACCAGGTCAGACAAGTTGGAACATAACTTTATTCTTTAGTTATTTTCCAATTCATAGAAATAGCCCTATTTAGCCTCCAGTGGTCAGATCAGGTCAGTGCAATTTGGACTGCTTAACTTTAAAAAGAATTGAGACAAACTGAAGTGGATATAGAGAAGGCTAGTAACAATCATCTGTCAGCTGGAAACCAAGCTCTAAGAAGAGGGAACGAAGAGTGTAGGTGTGCTTAATCTTGAGAGAATAATGAATTGTAAAGTGATCCTGTACAGTGACATTATTCAGGGTCAGGGGAAAAAAGGCAGCAGACTCTTCTCTATTATCATAAAATGCAGGAGGATAGATTCCAGCTGGATGTATTCATGCAGAAATTAGCTAGTAATGTCTCACAAATACTATAATTTAGATTCCTGCGCTCTGAGAAGGATTGGCCTAAATAGTGCCTTCTAATTCTGTGACTTTATGAAATGAACTTATAATAAGAACTTCAGAGCTTACTGTGCATTGTCAATTAAATAATGAAACAGAGTTCTGGAATCTAATGTAACAAAGTAGTAGAAATCTGTACTAAAGTTCCATCATACCTTATTGATGTAAAGTAAGTCCAGTTAGCATTGCTGTTGTTATTTAGTACCTGTTTATATCTAACAAGACATATTTTTTTCATATAGTTGATAGGAATTGCACAATTACTGTAGTGAAGATGTAAATTCAGCTGGGCTATTTGTATTAGTGTATTAGTAAAGAAATTTCGACTGTATTGCTTAGGATGGATAAACTGGAGCTGAAGGGCTCTCTAGAGTCTAGACCAGGGGTGTCAAACTCAAGGCCCGGGGGCCAGATCCGGCCCGTGGGGTGATTAGATCTGGCCCACAGGGCCACCCTGGAAGCAGCCAAAGACTGGCCTGCGGTGCCTCTGCCAGGAAAAACAGAACTAGGGTGGGCTGCACACAGCCCTCTTGAGCTCTGTTTTCATTGGCAGAGGGTTACTAACAGGAGGCCGTTGCAGCCGAAAACAGAGCTCAGGAGCCTGTTTTCTCTGGCAGAGGGTTTGGGCAACCACAGGCACCCCTGACACGAGTGATATCAAGCTGACTACACCCACTCTGGCTACACCCACTCTGTCCCTCCGAGGTAAAATACAATCCTGATGCGGCCTTCAATGAAATCGAGTTTGACACCCCAGGTCTAGACTATATACTTAGCATACCTTCCCTTTCAGCGAAGCAGAGTGAGTGAGCCCATTTATATCGGGTAACAGAGGTAATGAGTCTGAAAGCGATAAAAAAAAAAAAGTACTGGAGGGTACAGCCATGACTACCATTTCATCCTGTTCTGCGGCCCCTTTCTAGCCTCCTGGCTTCAAATTTGGTCAGAAATTCTGCTCCGATACTACAGTGTTAGTAAAATTTGTCTGTCGGGCTAGCTGACTTTTTATAGAGGAAGTGTTGATGGCATTTTGTTTCAGGAGGCAGCAAAATTTTGTGGCTGACCTTGATCTGGAGTAATGCACTTATTTTAATTGGAGTGGTTGTACCATATTAATGAGAGAAAGGAAGAGTTATATTTGTGCCCTTTAGAAATGTATCATTTTTATTTCTGATGTGATGCTGTTGGCCTCTTTTAAAAAGGTCTCTATTAAATCATACATTTTGGATCTTGTTTTGGCCAACTTGATTAAAGAAAACATTCTAATATCCAGATTATAAATATAGGCTACTCTTATATATTAGATACTGCTAATGATTCCAGTAAGCTTCGGAATCTGATGGCCTCTTTAAAGCTAATATGTTTATTATATCATGGATTTTTATATTCTCCTCTAATTATTGTGCAATATTCCTAAACAGTAAGAACAATGGAACTAATTTAGCCAAAAAGATGGTAGATTACATGTGTTCTGTTAGTAGCCAAATGTACATATGTGTAAAATGTACTGTATATATCATGGCTGGTGCAATTACAAAACTCTTGGCAGCTCATAAGACAAAAAAAGAACACGAAATAAAGTAAAACAGAACAAAAAATATACCTAAAGCAAACAAAACCCAGTACTAAATTTGGCATCCACACCTAAGAGTTGAATATGATGGCGTTCTCGTTCGTTCTGTATAATTATATACTCTATACTCATACTCAGCTAGAGAAAAAATGAGTACATATAATAAATTAATAAATTGTAGATATACATGCACATATGCATAGTGCATGCACACACACAAATATGGCAGGAGGTATTGTCATGGTGAGGCCTAAGAGATATTGGATCAGAAAATACAGTTATTAATAGTAGCAGAATAGCCATTGTTAATGATACAACAGAAATCCTGGCATTCATAAGATGATTAATTTTACAGAATGTTTTTTTAAACATCACACAGAGGGCAGAAATAATGATCCTGATATTTGCAAACTATATAAGTTTGAAAGACTCAGTCATGTTAGTTTCTTGCAGGAAAAACAAACCTTTTGACACCTTGGAGACTACCAAATTTATTACTGCATAAGTATCCTACACAATACTTGATGAAATTAAAACACTGTTGAGCATTTTTGTTATGAAATAAACTGCCTAAAATATTACAAATGACCAAATGATGTAATTTGAATATGGTAGAAATAACAAGGAATCCCATTTTGAATCGATCTGTGGAATGTAGTAGTTTAGCTCCATCAGGTCATGGAAGGAATTATTTTTGCCACTGAGGAAACAATGTCCATTTGACTGTGCTCCAGGCCCTCGTTCAATGTGATGAGCTTCTTCAAAAAAATATACAAACCCCACCCCTTTAGAGCAGTGTTTCTCAATCTTGGCAACGTGGAGATATGTCGACTTCAGCTCCCAAAATTCCCTAACCAACATGGCTGGTTAGGGAATTCTAGGAGTTGAAATTCATATATCTTAAACTTCCCAAAATTGAGAATCACTGCTCTAAAGCCTACCCTTGCCTGTGTGTGTCCAGCATGTACATTAATGGTTGTGTACAGTATGTGTGTGTTTGAAGGAGTGAGAAACAGCATGTAACTCCAAGGTCAGAGTTGTTTTAAACTTAAAGTATTCACTTTGCACAAAAAACCAATGTTCAGAGGCTTGTACCTAGCCAGTTTCAAATCTTTTTCAGGCCTTTTGCTAGGATGTCCATTACTGTGAGGACTTGATTTTGTAATAGGAAAAAAGGAGCTTAGATTAAATTATAATTTCTTAATGTACTGCATGTATTTTGAGCAGTTGTGCCAAAAAGCAACAACCATTTGTTCCAAAAGCTCAGAGCTCTTCCCAGAAATCTATCACATCACTCCATTAAATGCATGCCACATGACGTTTCTTAACCCAGATTCTTGCCTCCAAGCAGGTACAAAATATTCCAAAAGCATTAAAGAGGAAAGCTGATGGTTTTAAAGAAAGGACAACATTAAGCATCTCCTTCACTTCCAGAAATAGAGTGCCAGTTCTCCACCTCTACTGTCAATTAGGAAAGGGAGCATTCAATTGGGATAGATTAAAATATATAGATGCATGATCATTTTAACACTGCAGGCAGCTCTTTGTAACTTGGAATGATAGAGGTCCACTATCAATAATGAGATATGTTAAATTAGCAATGTATGCCCAGATTTGTTCTCAATGGATGATCACTGAAATCTAATCTTGCTTCTATTATGCAGGTAGTCCTCAACTTACAGCTACAATTAAGCCCAAAATGTCTGTTGCTAAGTGAGGCAGTTTTCAAGTGAATTTTGCCCCATTTTATGAGCTTTCTTGCCACATTTGTTAAATGAACAAATTGTTCATTGCAATTGTTAAATTAAAAATACCACTGTTCAGTAAATCTGGCTTCCACATTAACTTTGCTTGCCAGGACATCACAAAAAGTGATCACATGACCCTGGGACAATGTAAATGAGAACCAGTTGCCTAATTTTGATTATGTGCTCATGCAATGATTGTAAATGTGAAAAATGGTCACAGGTTCTTTTTGTTTTATTTCAGCAAAAAGTTCATAAGGGGTTTCCAGTTACTGACAACTGTAATTGTTGTCTTTCCTCTGGTCAAGTAAGTTAATTTTGCCATCCCTGTAAATTGTTTCATCTTCACCAACCATTCCTCTGTTGTGGATATCTCAGCATCTTTCTATCTTTGGGCATATAATGTAATTGGAGGGAGGGAAACAAACTACCAATTGTTTTCTTTAGCCTGTCAGTTCAACATCTGTTGCCAGATGCATTCCTGTGATAGACTAGAAATTGGCAGTGAGAGGGTTGCAATTTGTACCTGCTCAAGGAGTGGGAAACAGCACTTTAATGTGCTTTGAGGCAGAGTCCTGAACATACTACCTTGAAATCCCCTCGGATGCATTATTTTCAGAGCAACAGCACTTTGGATATCAGCATTGATTGTCAGATGCTGCAACTTTTATCCTGCTCTACGGAGTGGAGAGTTGGTCTCTGACAGAAAGCCACATGAAGAGACTAGAAGCATTTGAAATGTGGATTTACAGGCAGCTGTTACATATAAGTTGGGTTGACAAAATGGGCAGGTGATAGGCTGCCTGGGAAAGCCAAGGGAAATTATCAAAACCATAAAAAAGTGAAAGCTATAATATTTTGGACATGTGATGCCACACCCAGAAAAATACCGCATATTTCACTTAATCCTCCAAGGAAAGATTGAAGACAAAGGAGATCCAGGCAGAAGAAGAACATCATGGCTTCAAAATCTAAGGGACTGGTTTGGATAAAACTCAACAGCACTTTTTTATGCGGCTGTTGATAAAAATAGGATTGCCAATATGATTGCCAACGTCTGATGACGGAAATGGCATAAGAAGAAGAATTGGTTTTCTCTGTATAGAAATCCCAATTATTGCCAGTGTGATGGTAATAATAATAAGAAGAAGTTAAAAACACTTTCTCCAGTATAATAGCCAGACTGGAGAAAGGTTTCCTAGAGCAGTTTTTTCTAAATGGATGTTCTCCAAACATATTGGGATTAAAGATCTCAGAATTTTCAGCCAGGGTTGCCTAACTATTTTGGGAATAGTACTCTCAATACAGCTGGAGGATAGTCAATTCGGAAAAGGGAGAATTTTAAGGACCAAAGGTCACTTAAGACCAGCTGGTATTGGGCAAACACAAATAGGCCATTAGTGTTGACACTGCTTCAAAATATCCTTCCTTTTTGCTTTTAGATGCGTTTTACAAACAGCTGGAGATTACCATTCTCACACACACACCCGCACCCTCCTCCTTCTCTCTCTCTCTCTTTCATTCCCTCCCTCCCCCACTCTCTCTCACACACATCCCCCTAAAAATAATTGTCTACCCTTAAGTAATAGTGTTTAATCCAGCCAGTAGTCCCAGCTCTATTTTATTATAGAATACAATATTCTTTATTGGCCAAGTGTGATTGGACACATAAGGAATTTGTCTCCAGTGGAAAAGCTCTCAGTGAACATATAAATAATAAAGTGATATAATCATACCAATAGTAGAAGGTAATTGGAAAAATGAGAAGGATAACTGTAATATAGCCCTACTTCAAGGATGAATATCCTTAGATATAGGACAGTGCTTTGGGAATTAGGTGTTCAGCAGAGTGATGCAGAAGGTAAGATCATGCCTTGAATTTAAAATGCCATTATTTATTTTATTTGTTACTTAAACAGATTTATATGGTCACCCACCTCGCACACAGTGACTCCAAGAGGTGTACAACATTAAACAACACTTTACTCAAGTGTTAGACCTGGAAAACAGATTTGTATGCCAGGAATATAGAAGCACTTGTAAATCATGCAGTGCTGTTGTGGATATAGAAAAATTGTATCACTTATTTTGTTTATAACAGTATGATATAAGAGATCCCGTTAACAAAATCAGTAAGCACCCATGAGACCATTACATTTAAGATCTAAAATTTCCTAGCCATTACACTCAAACATCTTCTATTATCTGAAACCTTCATAATCTTCCTCAACAGCCTCTGGTGAATACTGCTAACCACAGGAATTTGTGATAGGAGAGTTGGAATTACCGAATTATAATTATTGACTGAAAGAATAAGCTGTCTGAATTTATAGCGAGCTGGATATTTTGAGCTTTGGCTTGGTTTAGCTTTGCTTTGATGCTATGTAATGAATGATGCTGTTTGTTTTTTTAAAAATAGCATTTACAGTCTTTGTTATACATTTTCAAAGAATCAATTTACATGTTGTTTATTTGTCCTCATGATGGAACTGATCCTATCTTGGGAACTTTTTGTTGCTCGGAATACTACAAATTATATACTTTGCTAACCCATAAAAATATGATGAAGCTGCTGTCTTCCTGAGCTCAGAAGTACAAAAGAAAGTCTCAAATTTGCAGAGCTATCCAGTTAGGGAGGCTGTAAGGTGCACAGAAATAAGGCTTGTGAGTTGCAAATTTTGTACTCGTGGTTTGCAACTTTCGCTACGCTCAATATATGCCAACCTTTCCTCTGGGAATTCAAGGTGTCATATAAATATTAACTTTAATTTTTTCTTGTGTGAGGTAGACCAGGATGAGAGATAGGCCCTAAGTCATCCAATGTGTTTCCATGATTGAGTGAATTTGAACCTGGCCTCTTTCTAGTCCTAGTGCAATGTCCTAATCAACCACTGTCTTAATCTGTGACATTATACCATTTCCCAAACTGATGTCCTTCAAATATATTGGTCTGCAACACCGTTCCCCAAAATAGCAATACTCAACACAGTTAGAGAACATGAAGCTCATAAAAGGAATTCTAGTTCAATATATAAGTGCTACTATGGTGTTGGAGAGATAAGAGAGAATCCAGCATCTAAACAAGACTAACTTCTACATCTTTCTAGTTATGGTAGAAGTATGCCTTATTGGGAATAATTTCCAAGTAAATGTACATAAGATTCCACTGCAGATATCTCCTTGCCATAGAAGTGTTTTTTGGATGTTTTTGGGAAGCCAAGAAACATGGTATTCTGTCTAGTCCTCCACTTGCTGCTTTTCTTTTCACTTCCTTCTACTTTCTTATCTTATAGGTGTCAATTTTTCCAAGCTAAAGGGGGAAGAACCATGTCTTCAGTTCTCTGTAATCCTCGTAAGTATTTTCTGGAATCTCTGAGAAGCTACTGGTATTGGCAAGTTGTTCACAGTGGGCTTCTGAAATTAAGGCCCACATATCAATTCAGTCCTTGTAGCCATTTCCTGTATTGCTTACTTGTTTTCCAATCTCTCTGTGGGCCCAAGGGTTAGGGTTATGTTGTCACCCTCTCATCCATCCCAAACTATACCATAAATGCTTTAAAATAAATAAGTAAATAAATGCCAGAGGCTGCCTTAAGTCTTCCTTAGTTGTTCCGGCTTTAAAGGAACATGTTTCCTCATAACTAGGCCACAAACAATTCCAACTTTATCATTACAAACTGACATAGTTTATTGATATTTCAGTGGAGTTAGATTATCCCTGAGCATTTATTGAGTACTTTTAGCTGGTATAGGCATCACCACCTCTTCTTTCCTCCCTAGTCTCTGCTCTCTAAAACCAAACTGTTTTCTCCTCCATACACCAGACTTTAGAGAAATTAGCCCAACTAAAAACTGACAGGTGCAGAATATGATGTAAAAAGGTTATCACGGTGCTATCCACATACATACATATCTGCCAGCTTTTTTAAGTTCTATTTTTTTTATTTTAAAAAATGGGTTTACAGCTGTTGTCGAAAAACACTAAATAAGCCCAGTTTGACAGGGATTACAGGATTCACAGTGGTAGGAGGGAGACTCCTGCAATACCATGGAACCCCACCATCACATGCCCATCAGTTGTAATATCTAATAGGGCTGTGAGAGGTGGCAAGAGAAAGGATGAACTGTCTCTGATATATCCTTGGAATCAGAAACTTGAGGACATTGAAGAAGCCAAGTAGCACCCCCCTATTCAATCTGCTGTTGGGGACTTGTGGATAGCACAAAGTATGTTTCAACTGATGACTGAACCTGCAGATTTGTTATTTGCTAGAACTCATTAAGCAAATATGATGAAAGGAAAACATCAGCCTCCTTCTGACTTGAGTCACAGCAGCAGAATATGAGCACTGAGTTTAAAAGTTGCTCTGGGGTTGGAGGAGAAGGTTGAAGAGACAATAGATGCCAGAGGTCAACAAACAGAAGCTTACAGAGAAAATGCTTATTAGGAATACATATATATATGTATTCCTAATATATATTATATGGTTTTTTTTAAAGTTTTCGCAGGTACTTACGTTGCTACAACTTTAAATGCACAACTACAATGACATGGGATAATACCCGAAGGAAGCTGAACAGCGTATATATATATATATGTGTGTGTGTGTGTGTGTGTGCTGTTTAGCTTCCTCCGGGTATTATCCCACGTCATTGTAGTGCTGTTAAAGTTGTAGCAACGTTTCAGCAGAATCTCATCTGCCATCATCAGGCTTCTGTATGGATGTGGGTCTCACAGCTTCTGGTTTCAAATTCGAGGCTGGTTTATTCTGATTGGCTGGGAGCCTGGGTCTATGTTCACTGGACTTGGAGTTTGATTGATTGGTGTTTCTGGTTTCTTCTGTCTGTTTTGTGGCTTTGATTGGCTGGCAACACTCTGTTCCTGTGTTGGAGGCTTTCAGTGCAGCTTGGCTTCGTGTGAAAGGACGGCTGCTATCCATTAGGAAGCCAGGTTTCACCTGGGTGCCTGGTGGGAGGGTGTTTGAGTTGGAGGCATCAGAGGGAGTCTGTTTGTGCTCAGGTGTTTGTCTGTTTTGTGGTGTGGAGATCTTTCTATTTGAGAGTGCAGGCTTCCAAATGATTGACAATCTGCTGGAATCATCTCTTCTATTCATGCTTTCAGGTCTTTTTTCAATCTCTATGGCTTCTCTGATGATTCTGTGGCTGGGGTTTTCTATAGTGGCTAGGGTTTTAGTGCCATTGAAGTTGATGTTGTGACCTGTGGTTTTCATGGGTTGGACTAGTGAGGAGGTGTGTTCCAGCTTTTTTACTGCATTTTTGTGTTCATCTAGGTGGGTACTTATTCTTCTATTGTTCTGTCCAATGTATGTGGCCGGGCATGATGTACAGGGAATTTCGTATATGCCTTGGTTTTCCAGGTCAATTTTGTCTTTGGGGTTTCGAAGGATGGCTGCTATTTTTTTGTCTGTTTTGAAGGCAGTCTTGATGTGATGCTGTGTAGTATCTTACTGATTTTATCTGTAGTACCTCTTATGTAGGGCAAGACAGCTGTTCCATGGGTCTGTTGGTCTTCTAGGTCTCTGTTATGTCTTGGTGTGTTTTTGTGGATCAAGTTGGTGATTTTGTTTTTTGGGAAGCCATTGGCTGTCAATACTTCAGTCAGGGTGCATAGTTCAGTCTTTATATGTGTCTTATCTGCCAGGTGTTTGGTTCTGGTAATTAGTGTTTTTGCCACGGAATTTATCTGTGCTGGGTGGTGGTGGGATTGGGCGTTGAGGTAGCGGTTGGTGTGTGTTTTCTTTTGGTATATGGTGTGTCCCAGTGTGCCATCTGTTCTTTTGTAGATTAGTACATCTAGGAATGGTAGTTGTTTGTTTATTTCTGTTTCCATGGTGAACTTGATTTTGGGGTGTGTGTTGTTTAGGTGTGTTAGGAAATTGTTTAGGTTTTCTTTTCCATGGGGCCAAATCACAAATGTGTCATCGATGTATCTTAGCCATAGTTTGGGTTTGTGGGTGGCATTAGCCAGGGCTCTGGATTCGAATTCTTCCATGAACAGGTTTGCAATGACGGGTGACAGTGGTGATCCCATAGGGGCTCCTTCAATTTGTTTGTATCTTTGTATATGAAATATGTTTTGGTTAGGCAGTGTTCTGTTAGTTCCATGAGGTCTTTAGCTGGTTGGTATTTATTTTTGGTATTTATTTATTTTTTATTTGTGATGGGGCAGGCAGTGCAAGGGATTTCTTATACTCCAACAATCAACTTTCCTTCCAAGATGTCTTAGTATACAAAAAATCCAATGGCTCCCCAGGACACACCATCTACCAGAAGAAAACACATACAAACCGCTATCTACATGCACTCTCACACCACCACCCAGCACAGATCAATTCCGTAGCCGAGACACTCATCTCCAGAACAAAGTGCTTAGCCGACGAACAACACTTAAAAACTGAACTACACACTCTCACTAATGTACTTACAGCTAATGGATTCCAAAAAAAGAAGATTACCCACCTAATCCAAAAAGAAACCCCAACCAAAAGCCAGACAGAGAACAAGAGAATGGCAAAGCCCTCCTCCCATATATAAAAGGCACTACAGACAAAATCAGCAAGATCCTCCAAAAACACAACATTAAAACAGCATTCTGCACAAACAGAAAAATATCCACCATCCTAAGAAATCCTAAAGACAAAATCGAGTTAGAAAACCAAGGAGTATATGAAATTCCTTGCATTGCCTGCCCCATCACATACATTGGACAAACTAACAGAAGAATAAGTGCACGCATTGAAGAACACAAGAACTCAATCAAAAAAGAAGAACTGACCTCTTCCCTGGTCCAACACCTCAAAGCCACAGGACATGAAATTGACTTTAAAAATACCAGAACTATCGCCAAAACCAAACACTTCAACAACAGAATAATAAGAGAAGCCATAGAGACAGAAAAACACCCACACAGCATGAATAAACGAGATGATACCTCCCGCCTACCAACCATTTGGAAACCTGCCCTCATTAATAAACGAGTACCTAACATGAAGAATGACACCAGACCCACACCCACGAGTGCCACACAAGATGCTACCACCACACTTCCACGTAGAAAAAAGACTCACACCCACACAGAAAATGAGACGCAACCACGGACCAGAAGCCGTACCACAGCTGCACCACTACCCCCTTCAAACCCCTCTGACCCATACAAGAAGCGAACTGACACCCACCTTGAAGATGTGGCACAACCACGAACGCGAAGCCAAACAACAGGATCAAAGCTCACCAGCTCAAATCCTCCCGCAACTAAGATTAACCTGAGCACAACCAAGCCCCCACCTGAACAGAACACACCCCCAGCCAATCAGAACACAGTCAACCCCCTTACCAATCAGAACACAGACAAACCCCCAACCAATAAGAACACACCCCCAGCCAATCAGAACACAGCCAAGCCCCCACCCAATCAAGTCACACCCCCACTAGCAGTTAAAAGGAAGAAGCAGCTGCAAGCTCACATGACTCTGAGAAGCACAGAGCTGAAGAAACAAGCCTGAAGATGATGAATGAGACTTCATCGAAACATTGCCTAGATACTTCCAATTTTACGCAGGAGAAAACCCGAATAACCAAAGATCCACATACAAATACCCACGAAAACCTCAGAATATATATCTATATATATATGTGCTGTTCAGCTTCCTTCGGGTATTATCCCACGTCACTGTAGTGCTTTTAAAGTTGTAGCAACGTTTCAGCAGAATCTCATCTGCCATCATCAGGCTTCTGTATTGAGTTCGTATGTGAGTCAGGCTATCACAGCCATTTCAATTTTAAATTTGAGGCTAGCCTACTGCTGAGCCAGAATGGTTTTTTTCTTCATCCTGATTGGTTGGGAGTCTTGGTCTGTGTTTATTGGTCTTGGAGTTTGCTGTGTTCTGCTTGATTGGTGTTTCTAATTTCTTCTGTCTGTTTTGTGGCTTTGATTGGCTGGCAACACTGTGTTCCTGTATTGGAGGCTTTTAGTGCAGCTTGGCTCCGAGTAAAAGGATGGCTATCATTTGTTAGGAAGCTAGGTTTCATCTGGGTGCCTGGTTGGGGTGTGTTTGAGCTGGAAGGTATCATGGGGAGTCTGTTTGTGCCCAGGTGTTTGCCTGGCTTGTGGTGTGGAGATCTTTCTATTTGAGAGTGCAGGCTTCCAAATGATTGACAGTCTGGTGGAATCATCTCTTCTATTCATGCTTTCAGGTCTTTTTTCAACCTCTATGGCTTCTCTGATGTTTCTGTGGTTGGGGTTTTCTATAGTGGCTAGAGTTTTAGTGCCATTGAAGTTGATGCTATGATCTGTGGCTTTCATATGATAATACCCAAAGGAGGTTGAACAGCATACATGTAAGTACCCACGAAAACTTAAGAAAACAAAACGTTGCTACAACTTTAAAAGCACAACTACAATGATGTGGGAAAATACCCAAACAAAGCTGAACAGCATACAGATAGATAGATAGATAGATAGATAGATAGATAGATAGATAGATAGA
>BLBF01000032.1:26754395-26803888 GCA_015471245.1 Laticauda colubrina
AGATAGATAGATAGATAGATAGATAGATAGATAGATAGATAGATAGATAGATAGATAGTCCTAATAAGCATTTTCTCTGTAAGCTTCTCTTTGTTGACCTCTTTGTTGACACACACACACGAACTCTTCCACCCTCCTTTACTACTTGTTTGAGACTCATCTCCAGTAGACAAGAGAGTTGGTTCCTCAAGCAAGAAACCTTTCCTCAGAGGGGAGGAAGGGGCCAGAGACTTCTCAAGTAAAGAGTTGCTTCTATGCCCAAACCTGAGGCTGAAATGATTATTGAGATTGCTGGTGTGAGGACAGAAGGAAAAGCCTCAAACGGTTGCTGTGAGACTTCTTGACTTCCTTGGATGGACTCTGAATGTTACTTTTTGGTTTGGACTGCTGAGGCTCTAAAAAGTTTTTTTCCCCTCCAATTCTTGTCCCTGAATGCTCAAATGACCGAAGGGAGTAAACTTCAGCAACTCCCTACATGTTATGGAAAGCCCAGAGTTTGCTTTCCATTCTAATAGCCAGCTCCTCACTACTCTGTCTATAAGGATCCCTGCCATATCCAGTTCCAGCTCCAGACTGGCCTTTGGTTAAGCAAAGTGAATGGTGGATATATTCTTAGATGCTTAGCTGCATATAGGAAATGTTTGCAACCTGCTGAGTATTGAGTGAATTGAAAACCACTGAGTATTGCAAAGCAGTGAGTGAAAGGCTATCTAAATTTGTGCACCTGTTAAATTCACTGGTTTCTTTTATGGAAACAATCATATTCTCAAATACTTCATACAAATAATAAATATGCATTTCAATTTGGAAAAATATGACACTTTAAACGACATATCAGATTGCGTTCACTTAGGAATTCACAAATATTGACCAGCATGCCTAATCTTTGCATTTAATTGCATGTGTTACTGTACTAGAACTAACACAAACCCTGACTAGAAATGTCTGATCCTCTTCTCAGGTATTCAAGTGGATGACAATCTAATTCAAATGCAACAAGGAACAATGATGCGCAAGGTGAAATCTAAGAATTGGAAGAAACAACGATACTTCATGTTACAGCAGGACTGCATGACGGTCTGGTACAAATCTAAGATGTCTGGCAAAGCCAAATCAGCCTGTGAGTTTGATTACCTGCACCATATTATTTGCAAGAGGGCTGATTCTCAGAAACATTGTCTTCGAGTGTGGGCTTTCAAATAGTGTAACTGCAGAATAGAAAAATTGGGAAATCTTGCAGAAATTTACCCACAAAACTGTATAAAAATGGATATTTTTTGCTGCATGTTGTTATATCACCCATAGAGGCACACAGTGCCTTATTGAAATTTTTCTGCTGCTGAATAAGTGGCATCCTGAGTGCAGTCAACTAATAATGAGAATCCTACTTAAGGATTACCCTGGATATTTTTTTTCAAATTATTCTTTTGACTCTAATTAAAAGAAAACTCTAATCACTTCGATTCCTCTGTTTGTATTTATGTTCAGATAGAGAAGCAAGGAATCTATATATATATAAAAGTGAAATACCACTCATGTATCATCACAAAATCTCCAGAACCGTTAAGCCTACAAATTTGAAATTTGGCACGTATGTTCCTTTTAGGTGCTCACTAAGAAAGGATTTTTCAAAATGACCATCAAAACATTAGTATTTAGTATATTATTATCAACATGCTCTGATACTACTCCCCCTCCCCACCTGAAAAGAAATCTGTTCCAAATGCAAAACACAAGCAGAGGAGAGAAGTTTCAGTTTTAGTTTCACAGCAGCAAGTAGCTTTAGTACAGAACAGTTGAGCTAAGCCACACCTAGGCTCCTTGCTGTCTCCTTGCTCACACAGCAAATATTATTTCACTTTCCAAACAGCCCTCAACTCTCTCACACACTGACAGGACGCTAGCCAGATGAATACGGATGGATGCTGGTAGGCAGAGGCACAATTTGTTTTTCCTTATTTTCTTCCCCAAAAACTCAGCCCGACCACATAGTTTCATAGTGAAGCATGGGTATCAAACTAGTGCTTTTATAACTTAACCTTTTCTGGTTACTATTCTTTCAAGTTTCTGTCAGTGACGTGGAGACAATCCGTGAAGGACATCAGTCAGAGGTGCTGAGAAGTCTGGCTGAGGAGTTCCCTGCTGAGTGCTGTTTCACTGTTGTCTTCCATGGACGGCGAAGCAACCAAGACCTCATTGCTAGTTCGGCCGAGGAGGCTCAGTGTTGGATCCAAGGTCTGAGGCGCCTCATAGAAATCGTCATTAACATGGATCAGAAAGAGAGGCTTGATCAATATCCTTACTTTTAATTATCTGCCATCCTTTTCAGAGCTTTTCCCACAAAAAAAAAAGGGGGGGGGGAAGGGAAGCTCAGTTTGAATCTAATATGGGAGACACATTAATGCATCTATGTTTATTCCAGGATGACTTTTAAACAAAATGTCTTTATTTTTCCCTGTTATTTTAACCATTAACTTAAAATATAACAGTTATAAAATATAATACTTTCCTCCTTTAATAAAACAGGTCAACAAACAAACAGTCAAAAGAGTTTTCTCTTCCATTGCAGTTCCAGATCACTTCCATTACAATCTGTCCTGAACTAATAAAGTGCCAATGTGTGCTCATTCCCGGTGTGTTTTGTTTTGACAAAAATATACGTTGTTTCTTTGCTCTGATCCCATGAGTCTCTTTTCCTTAATCCACACCTGAGTCTCACATGGATCTGTGACTGGTTTTTAAAAGCTGATAAAGACAATGATGGGCGGATGAACTTCAGAGAGGTACAGCATTTGCTCAGGATGATGAATGTGGATATGAATGAAGACCATGCTTTCCAGCTCTTCCAGGTAAATCTGTCTGAGCCAAAGTGGAGAATAGGTGGGACTAGGTTACATAAAAGTTATTTATTTGCTAGTTCATAAGGCAACACAAATTTACCATTGTCCACTGATGAGAGTGCAGATGTACTTCTAGCCCTTTTTGGTCTCTGCACATAAGGTTTATCTTCGGACTCGGCTGTTCAATTTGTTTTCAATGACTCTATTTATACCTCAATGGAATATCCATTTGGCTGTGGCTCCTTGCCAATCTAAATGCTTTGTTTTCTGGAGTACAATTACACAGGCCAACCTGACACCGTCAGTCATAGTTTAATCCTCTCTTCCACAATCAGCACAGTGGATGGAAGTGGTAGGATTTGTAGCCTGGCACTTTTAGAATACTACAATCAATTGTAAAATTGAGTGATAAAAGGGTTAACCAAGAATTAAACAGCCTCTATTTTCTTATCTTGTCTGCTTAAACTAAAAGCAGGTCCATTTGGTGAAGTTCACACAAAACGCTGCAACACACAATTCATGTAATAGCAGCAATGGTATTATTCTTCCTCTGTTGCTGAATTAAATTGTTCTGTAGTCATCTTTGCATTAACAAAAAATATACCAGGATGAAATTTATCTTCCCTTTGCCAATCCCTATTCCCCCTTTTCAGGGGTGGGCTGGTACCAGTTCGCCACAGTTCAGGTGAACCAGTAGCTAATTTTATTTGTTTGTTTGTTTATTTATTTATTTATTTTGTCAAACAATTATAAGATAACAGGTGTAAGTATAAACATGGCTATAAATATATGAAATGGATACGAATAAGAAAAAAAGAAACAATAGGACAGGGACGGTAGGCACATTGGTGCGCTTATGCACACCCCCTACAGACCTCTTACGAAAGGGATGAGGTCAATAGTAGACAGTCTAAGGTTAAAGTTTTTGGGGTTTGGGGAAGAAGCCACAGAGTCAGGTGGTGTATTCCAGACATTGACCACTCTGTTGCTGAAGTTGTATTTCCTGCAATCAAGTTTGGTGCGGTTTATCTTTAGTTTGTATCTATTTAGTGTTCTTGTATTGTTTTGGTTGAAGCTGAAATTTCACCATATTAATGACTACTTTTGCAAACTGGTAAATCCTACTCCTGGCTGGCCCTGCCCACCCCACCCTTCCCTTCCCAGGAGTCCCCACACAGCCTATTTGGATGACAGGTAAGTACAGGGGCCACACGGAGGCTCGGGGAGGCAAAAAATGAGCCTTCCGGAAGTTCTGGAAGGCTGGAAACAGGCCCATTTCCAGCCTCTGGAGCCTGGGGAAACTGTTTTTGCTCTCCTGGAGGTTCGAGGAAAGCCTCCAGAGCCTGGGGAAGGTGAAAAATGGGCCTCTCGTAAGTTCTGGAACTTAGGTTTCTGGACTGCAGAGGGCATCCAGAGCCTAGGGAGGCCCGGAGGCTCAAGGAAGGCCTCCAGAGCCCAGGGAGGGTGAAAAACGGGCCTCTCGTACGTTCTGGAAGGCTGGAAATGGGCCTGTTTCTGGACTCCAGAGGGCCTCCAGAGTTCGGGGAGGGTGAAAATGTCCCTCCGTCATGGTGCAGGAGGCCAACTAGGCCACTCCCACCATGGTCACACTCACCCAGCAACCAAGCACAGAACCGGTGCTCAAATTTTTGAAGCCCACCCCTGCCCCTTCTATTCCCTCAACCACTACCAACCACCTGATTTCCTTCCAAATCCTAATAGATGTTATACAAGATAGGATAAGAATTGTTGAAGATGAGAAGCCAGTGACACTGAGTGTTTAGAACCTCCAGACTAACTGTCCATGAGACAACTGTGAGATGTAGACAGAACATTAAGGATATACTCTGTGTGTTCTATATTCTGTGAGATTGCTTAATTCAGATCATTTTTATTTTATTCATTAGCATCTGCGTGCAAACTCACACATGGCTTATAGTTTTTGATTCAGTGTCTGGTAACTAACTACTCATTAGTTATGTGCTAGACTTTGCCTATCCTGCAATATATTTCCTGAAAAATAAACCTTTTTGTTATGAAGTATACACTTCATTAATATTTTTTCAGGTTCAGTTTTCCTAGTCTTGGAAATCATACACACATATACACAGAATGCTTCAGTTTTTAAGAAGATGAAGGAAAACATTAGTTTAACATCAGTATGGGTGGTTGAAATTTGTTTCACTCATGGATTCAAGATGAGATGAAAGCAACCTTATGGGAACTAGCAGAAAAAAAAGACATTTGCTCGGGCATGTTTGCTCTTGTTTGATCCATGTGAAGAAAGGCTCTTAATTCCACTGGCTCCCTCAGTGGGTAGGAGGCCTCCTTTGCCTCAGTTTGATTGTTTTGTTGTACTTCCTGCCTAAGGAAACTGTTGGTCAGAGCCCTCCATTCCTTACAGATGGCTGACAAATCAGAAACAGGGTCACTGGAGGGAGAGGAATTTGTGCTGTTCTACAAAGCACTAACTCAGCGGGATGAGGTGCTTGAGATTTTCCAGGAGTATTCTGAAGATGGGAAGAAGCTGACCCTCTTGGAATTTGTGGACTTTTTGCAACAGGAGCAGATGGAGGTCAATGGCACCGATGAGCTTGCAATGGAACTGATTGACAGATATGAACCCTCTGAGACTGGTGAGATGGTGGGGAAACGAAAGGAGAATTGATGGGGCTGTAACTCAGCATCCAGAATTGGGACAGGTTGTCCAATTGGGACAGTGCCCAATGATACATCTAAGGTGTGACTTTCTAGTGTTAGCAGAATTCCCTCAAACTGGCATTGCTGTTTTGTAACAGTTACATGACTCCATTGTCGTATAGACTTCTAAGGCCTGTTCTTTCCAGACTGATCAAAGGCTCCTGCTTCATAGCCTTTATTTAGTTCAGTGTCTCTCTTAGCAGGGCTTTTGTCTTGAAAGGCCTATTTCAGTTTCTGTCCCTCCCCACCAACTTTTTCTTCCGACAGGCAAAGCTCGTCATATCCTGAGCCCAGATGGATTCCTCATGTATCTCTGCTCACCAGACGGCTCCATCTTCAACCCTGAGCATAGGAAGATTTTCCAGGATATGTCTCAGCCTCTCTGCCATTATTTTATCTCTTCCTCTCACAACACATATCTGATTGAAGACCAGCTGCGAGGACAAAGCAGTGTTGAAGGATACATCAGGTATCAAAAGGAGAGGAGAGATGGAGAGATGAAAATGTAGATGCAAAAGTAGGAAGGAGAAATGAAAAAGTAGATGCATCAATAGTTCTTTCGCTGATTTTCCAAGCCCTTTTGCAACTCATCATACCATGACTGATATCCCCAATTAGCTTTATGATTAAACTTGTGGCTCTTCCTTACAATCAAGTTAAGTGCTATCCACCAATCTTTGAACTCACAGAAAAAAATAGAAATGGCCCTTCCTGAGTTTCTAGTTCTTATTGTGGATTGTGGTAGAATCCTTTAGGATTATAGTACTTGGAGGACTTCTGCTTGTGTGTCCTGGGAATGGGAACTAGTGCTGTTCAGGATTCTTTGATCCCCCATACAACCATGGGATAATCCTAAATTATCTTGGCTCTGGTAAGGGTAGTCATGTGTTAGACCTAGAATTTGGTTCAGACCCAATGGCGCAACATCAGAAGAACAAAAATAATCATTCATCTGCATTACTTGAACTTTCTAATCAAGCTGAACATGACTAATTTCTCAGGCCCTTGCAAAGGTGGAACAATTAAGATAATCCTCCCCCTGCATCTGATAGAACCAGTTAATTTTTTTGGTTGACACTTGGGGATTTTCCCAGTGTTTTGAAGGTCAGTTCTACTATGCATATTCTCCCAGCTGTCTGTGAAATAGGGAAGGTGTTAGATATAGTTTTTCAAAAAATATTTTCTCCATGTTCACTCTTCAACCAGGTAACAGCTGAGGAAACTGCTAACATTGTATGCTCAAGGCTGAAGGGCCAATGAATTGCTTTCTCTTTCTTGCAGGGCTCTCAAACGGGGCTGCCGGTGTTTAGAGGTTGATTGTTGGGATGGATCGAATGGAGAACCAATTGTCTATCATGGCTATACATTCACTTCTAAGATCCCTTTCCGTGATGTTGTGACAACTCTTGAGAAATATGCCTTCTGGGTAAGTTGTATGCCTCTACTACATCAGTGTCAAACTTGCATCGTCACATGACATATCAGGACTTTTTTCCCTTTCATTAACCCAGGTGGGGGCGGGGCCAGCATGTGACACATCTGGCCGGTGGGCCGTGAGTTTGACACCCCTGCTCTATCACAAGGAATCCCTGAAGGGCTGAACTCCATCTATAGGTGGGAAGGGGGTAATGGTAAAAGTATGGATTTGTTAGGCTTGAGCAGAAGTTCAATATAGCATATAGCATTTAGAATAATGCCAACTTGCAAGGTATACTCTGGGCTCAGCTCTTTTTGAACAAGTGTTTGGAGATCTATTCTATCTCTCTCTTATTGTAACTCAGAATCCCTTCAAAAACAGCTAACAATGGCCAATTATTTACGATGATGTTGATGATCATGATGACAATGATGACAATGATGAATATTTGTATGCTGCCCAACTCCCAATGAATAAGTGTAGCTCACAAAAGTACTTTTTAAACACACAATAAGAGGAAAAAAAATAAAAGTATAAAAGATGGTAAAAATACAAGACCTGGACAGGAATGAAAAAGAAACAAACTCACACAACCCAAGAGGGCTTCACTTGCACTTGACAAAGGTTTAGCAGGATGGGAACCATCTGGATCTTGGGGCAAATCTCATTTCAGAAGGCAGGCATTGCTACCGAGGTGTGTTTCTAGGATCCTGATAGATGGCATTGTTTAATCGAAAGAGCACACCAATCCTGCCAAATTGAATTTGATGGCTAGATATTATACTGAGGTTTCTCATCTTAGAACGACTAAATATTAAAATTATTCAAAAAGAAACAAAACTCCTGAAAGGTGAGTTTTAAACATGAACACTAATCAAAAATGTACTGTGTATATTTACTACCACAAAATTTCGGCAAGCTGGCCTCCAATTTGATGTACAGTCAGAAGAAACTCTCTGAGCTTGGTTGCTTGCTTGCAGACATTTTTTGACCATCCAGATAACATCTTTAGTTTTATCTTCAGTAGCACTGAAGTTCTTACTTCGTCAGGTAATGAAAAGTCCGCAAGCAAACAACTAAACTCAGAGAGCCCTAAGGGACTCCATAGTTCAGTCCTAAACTACATATATTCTCTTCTATTTTGAACAGTCAGAAGGCCTGTAGTGACATAATTATGTCATGCGAAGCTGGTAAAAATAAAGGAGCCCCACCAGGTTCTAAAATTACCATCTAGATCAGGAATGTCAAACTCGCGTTGTCATGGCGGCATCATGTGATATATCAGGACATTTTTCCCCTTCACTAAACTGGGCAAGGGCGGGGCCAACACATGACGCATCTGGCCCACAGTCCACGACTTTGACACCCCTGATCTAGATTTAGAGAGCCATAATTACAAAGGCCCCTATCCCAAGACTACTGCTGTCCCTAATGAAAATAATTTCAAAATAACGAGTATTACAATGTCACAAATTACACAAATATATATGGGATGGAGCTTGTGCTTAGACATTACAATGGACTTTTTATTATTTGCTTTTCTTGCCCCCTCTGTGAACATCTAGACTAGGGTTCACCACAGATCCCCTGGTTACAATTGACTGTAATTTTGCAACTTTCTTGCAATAACATTATTGCACAATACCAAGGATTTTCAAGGAATTTGGCTATTTTCAAATTTCCTGAGTAAAAGGGCAGCTTTGAGGATATCCATCCATTTTCAGTGACAATAACTCCATTGTACTCTTTCAGTTTCTGTGCTTCAATTTTAATCTCCCAAACACTTGATCATCATTCTCTTATTTATCCAGGTTTCTCATTATCCCATCATTCTGTCTATTGAGAATCACTGCAGCATAGAACAACAAGACATCATGGCACAACTGCTGAAAGGCATCCTGGGAGAACGCCTCCTCATCAACACCATTGATGAACTTGTTCCTGTGCAATTGCCTTCACCTGAAGTAAGAACATCCAGCATAATTAAGAGCTTTCATCTCATGATTATCCAGGCTGGCCCTTTACTACATTTGATTGTAAAACTAAGTAGGAGATGTTTTCACATTCATAGATAAGCAGGTGGATATTGAGCAACTAAAATGCTGGAAAATAACAAACAAGTTATTGAAGTTTTCAAAATTCTTCATCAGGCTAGATGATACAAAAACCAAGAGAGGAAGAGGAAATATGCCCCAAAATTATGTCAAGTTAGCAACAAAGTGAGCTTACATACAATCTTCTCTTGACTTACATCTACAGCAGTGCAAATATGCACAGCTAACCCCTCCTTTTTCCCCTGCTACATCATCATACTGTGTTTTTTGTCTCATGCCCAATTCATATGAGACAGCTGTAAAACATCCTGTTTTCCCCCTTATGTTTTACAGATTTTGACATTGAAAAATGCATTTAATTGAAAAATGAGTACAGTCAGATGTGCCAATTGAGATAGCATCAGGCTCACATCTCTTGGTCACTTTAAGCTGTTGTAGGTGTCAACTGATAAAATATTTCTATGATCTTTTTAAAGTTGCCAACAGAAAGAGAGGATGGGAAAGGGGTTTGAAACAGCAGCTTGGAAATCAAAAGTGCATACTATAAATAGTTTTTCAAAGGTAGTAACTAGGTGACTGAAGTTTCTGCTACTCAAATATCTAACTGGAGAACATGATGGATGACTCTTGCCTATGGATGTGCCTCATTGGAGAATATGAATTATGATACACCCAGGGGGTGGGGGAAAACCAGGGTGAAGCGTGACAATGAATTATGTGTCTCAGAGTTGGCTACATCCAGGCAGTGCAGGACATTTGAATTCCCAATAAATCCTTTTGAAGTTCTGGAAGTTTGGCTCTAGACTCATTATTTAATTGGGGTAACTGCTGGAATCCCGACAGTAGGCACATTGCCTCCCTGGGCCTTGTTTTCCAGGACTGTTGGACATTTTCTTGGGAACAGGAAATTTCAGGTCTTTCCAACCAGGATTTCCACCTGATAATTTCCAGGCTCTTAGTTGGTCCCAGTTTAGAGATCTGCATCAGCATGAACAACAGTTGAGTGGATAACGGGACTGCATAGTGGTTCTCTGCTGCTTCATGGAGCAATGCTCCTTGAATTTTTAAACCAGTGTTTCTCAACCTTATCAACTCTAGATGTGCAGACTTCAATTCTCAGAATTCATCAGCCAGCATGCTCTAAGTCAGGGGTGTCAAACTAGTGGCCCACAGGCTGGATGCATCATGTGAAGGCCCCAATGACTCCAGCTCTGCAAAGGGAAAAAACATTGCAATACATCACGTGATGGCAACATGACATCACAAGTTTGATACCCACGCTCTAAAGCTCATGTCACACTGCACCAACAGATGGAAAGAGGATGTAAAATGGAGAGAAACACTTGCCATCCGTTGATTAACACGATTCATCCGTTCTGTACTCACTGCGTCCGTTTTTCATCCTCTCTATCCATCCAGCATCCGTCGACTGAGGTTCCATCCGCTCAAAATGTTTTGAGCTGCTCAAAACTTTTTGAGCAGAAAATGTATCCAACGCGTCCGTTCTGCATCCGCAACGCATGCGGGGAACATCCGTTCTACATCCGTTGTCATCCGTTACGCATCCGCTATATCTGCTAGGCATCTGCTGCGCATCCGCACAACTCAATTCCGCTCCAGTGGAAAACGGACACAGGGAAGAAGCGAAACGGACGCGGAACGGACGTGCAGCATTAGTAGCATGGACGGAGAAAGGATGAAAGCGGATGCAGCTCGCAAAGAAAGCATTTAAAATGGAAAAAACGTTCATATAGGGGACCTATCTCAGATATTAAGGATGTCTACAGGATGCCTAGAGGATGCAAAAGGACACATAGTAGAAAGCCTATATTGCCTATAAAAAGGGGGAGCAACTCACCTGGATCTCACTTTCAGTCCAGCAGCCCTGCTGTGCAGACCTCTGCAGCCTTCATCTGGCTCTTGCTCTTCCACAGCATCCATTGATGTCCACCATGGATCGTAACACACTCCTTTTGGTAGCCACCATCATTCTGCAACAGTGCAAAGCCATCTACAGGCTCTTTCAACTGTTCTACGGGAAGAAAAGGAGGCGTCCAAGAAGTGTCTGTGTCCGAAGATGGATCGGGAGAAGAGCAGAGTATGGACTGTACAACAAGCTGATGGTGGAGCTCAGGAACGAAGACCCTCGTGCATTCCAGAACTTCATGAGGATGCCTCCAGCCATGTTTGATGAAGTTGTGGAGCGGCTGAGACCCAGGTTGACCAAGCAGAGCACCAACTTCTGGCCCAGCCTGGACCCTGGGCTCAAGGTGGCACTGACTCTGCACCACCTGGCCTCAGGGACCACCCACAGGAGCATGCAGTACAGATGGAGGGTGCCACACAACACCATCAGCATTGTGGTCAGAGAGGTGGTGCAGGCCATCATCGAAGAATACCTGGAGGAGCTCCTCCAGTGCCCCTCCACTAAAGAAGGCTGGAAGAAAGTTGCAGAGCAGTGGTATCAGAAGTGGAACTTCCCCCACACCGTTGGAGCCATAGATGGGAAGCACGTAGCCTGCAAAGCTCCAGCCAAGTCAGGGTCCACTTATTTCAACTGCAAGGGCTTCTTCAGAATCATCCTCTTTGCCATGGTTGATGCTGACTACAAGCTCATGTACATCGATGCTTCAGGCAATGGGTCAGCTTCAGATGCCCAGGTATACAATGCCAGTCACCTCAAGGAGGGGCTGGAATGCAACATCATCATGGGCTTCCCAGATCCAGACCCCCTGCCCAACGACACGCAAGATGTGCCCTAGTGTGTGAAGCAAAGATAATCTTTATTAATAACAAGCTGTAAAAGAAAAATGACCCAAGTCAAGTGTCCAAAGCAAAAATAAAGTCAACAGGTAGCCACCCAGTCTCTGGCACTCTTCTTGGTCACTCGGAGGCATTCCCAGTCTCAGGGGTGAAGGGTCCAGGTGCTGTGGAGGTGGTTGCTGCTGGAGTGCTGGTCTGAAGTGCCACTGGGGTGCCTGGCCCCGAGAGGACAACAGGGGACGGTGTGTTGAGGAAGCTCTCAGACAACTGGCTCAGCCCCGTGATGTTGAGAGCCCCTTCCTCCATGACATGGGGTGTCAGCCCCAATACCAATGACAGATGTACTGAGGCCGGGCTTGGCTGTGGGCTGTGGGGAGGAAGGAGCAGTGTAGTGGGGCTGTCTGGTCTGCAGTGTACTGGGGCTGTCTGGGTGAGGACTGGCATCAGTGGCATCGGTGGCATGGGTGGCATCAGTGGCGTGGGTGGCATCGGTGGCATCAGTGGCACCGGTGGCGTCCGATGTACCTGTGCCTGGACTGGGAAGGTCTGCCTGTGCTGCTGGACCTCCTGGTAGCCATATCCTTGGTAGGGTAGGGACTGTGGAAAGCCTTGGAAGGGCAATGACATCACCTGGGGTGGAGGAGCAGGCCTGGACTGGGTGAGAGCAGGTTCATCTTGGTCTGGAGGGTTGTGAAGAAGATCGGTGATCCTGTCCTTCACCATCTGGTACTGGGGTTCCGACATGTTCATGAGGATCTGGTTGACATAGGTGAGAAAGGGCTTGCGGTTGGAGGATGGGGCGTCAGTGTGTACCAGCTGAGAGAGGAGATCTACGCTGCTCCTGATGGTGTCTCTTATCTCCAGCAGGACAGTGTGGCTCTGCCCCTCCGGTTTGCCTCTCTGCCTTTCTGTGGAGGTGGAGCTGGGGATGGATGCAGGTTGGGCTGTGGTGGAAGTGCCGTCTCCTTTCTCCCACTGCGTCAGGGGTCCTCCACGCGCTCCGCCAGGGGTAGTACAGCTGTCGGGGGGGTCTCCGTCGTGGCACGCTCCACAGATACCTGCCTGGACACAGGAGCTGACTCTTTGCCAGAAGAGGACTGGCTCTCAGCAGGCTGCCTGAGAGAGAGGGTTGTGAGAGGGGCTGCTCCTCAGTGGCGGATCTCACCCTCCAAGAAGCTGCACTTGGCCATCACATAGGTCTCTCTGTCCGTCAGCTTGACCGTGGCCTGGCCAGATTTCTTGAGGTGCAGCTTCCCGTACCAGGTGTGCATGTGCTTCCACCAGCCGAGGAGCACCTCCGAAGTGTAGCCCAGGCTCTCCGCCTTCTCTCTCCAAGCAGCCTGCTTTCTTTTGGTGTCGCGATAGAGCCTGTGTCCCTTCCGCCATAGATACTCGTTCTCCCTCAGCCACTCCAGCACCTCCTCCTCATGTTCTTCTATGTTGTATTGCCTCCTCTCCCGTTCACGCATCTGCCTCTTCCTCCCTTTGGCAGGGCCATATGGGCCCTCATCAGAGGGGCTTCGAGGTTGTAGGGGCTGCTCCTCCACACCAGCAGCAGCAGCAGCAGCAGCAACAACAGTAGCAGCAAAAGTAGGACCAGCAGGACCACCACCAGCAGCAGCAGCAGCAGCACCAGCAGGACCAGCAGGACCAGAAGCACCAGCAGGACCAGCAGGACCAGGAGCACGAACAGGAGCACCAGCAGGACCAAGAGCACCAGCAGGACCAGCAGGACCAGGAGCAGCGGCAGCAGAGTAAGCACCAGCAGAAGCACCAGCACCAGAAGCAGCATCAGCAGAAGCACCACCACCAGAAGCAGCATCAGCAGAGTAAGCAACAGCAGAAGCACCACCTCCAGAAGCAGCATCAGCAGAAGCCCCAGCACCAGAAGATCGAGCCCGGGCAGCAGAAGCCCCAGCAGAAGCAGAGTCAGGGCCAGGGGGTGGGAGGGTGGCCCTGTCCCGCAGATGGCAGAGGCTTCTGTTTCTTCCCCATGGTTGTTGGGTTGCTGGCTGGCTGGCTGGCTGGCTGTAGAGCTGTGTCTGGAAGGTCTTTCCTCTGAATGGTGACCTGCTTGGGAGCTGCTTCCCTTTATATCCACGGGGCTGATGCAATGCATCCTCCCTGCATGCGCAGTGAACGCTAGGCATCCGCTAGGCTTCCGCTAGGCATTTGCTAGGCTTCCGCTCTGCATCCGCTTCATCCACTCAGTGTCCACTCTGCATCTGCTCTTTCCATTCCGCGTCCGCTTTGCTGCGCTCCCCCAGACACCTTGCGGATGTGCCATCCACTCTCATCCGCTTCCATCCGCTAGGCTTCCATGGAGCATCCGCTTTCCATCCGCCCTACATCCTCCCCCCGTCCGTTCCTTTCCGTGTTGTCCGCTTTGGTTATGCAAATTTTTGCCCCTTTTGAGAGCGGATAACAATGGATGGAACATTTTTCTCGTCCACTGTGTCCTTTTTACAAACATTTTTCATCCGTCGGCCAGTGTGACAGGGCCTTAAGTAGTACTCTAGGTTTTGCTTTGGGTTGCTTTTTAAGAGGGATTTACTACTTTTCTGGAAAAGTGTGACGTCTGCATCCAAAACTATCCAGGAAATAGTTGGACATCCTTTGAATGCACCAATGCAAAATGTTTGTCACAGTGAGTTTTGACAGATATCTAAACTCAGCAATCTTGCCATCCATCAAAACTCATTCTTGTGGAAATGCTGGGATCTTATAACCAAAAGCAACTTAGCTGAGCTGCTTCTGTCAAAAGCAATAGAATTATCTTCTTGTTCCAATCTGCTCTGTGTGTCCACATGCAGGAATTGAAGGGCAAGATCATTCTAAAAGGCAAGAAGATTGGATATCTAGAAGATAGTCTGAATGGGCATCCAGATAAGACGCCTGAACGGGAAGAAGTTACTGAGGAAGAAGGAAATGAGATAGAAGAAGAAGAAGCCTTGCGCAGTGAAGACAAGAGAAAAGAGAAGGTATGTGGACACTCTCCTGGATGGCCTGCTGTTTACAATTAGAGAATGTAACCTGGATCCCTATTTTGTACTTCCCACAAAGGTCCTCAAAATCATGCCACCTAAATTCATTGGCAAATCTTAGAAATAGCAGTATTTCTGCTGATTTCATCCCAAAATGGTATCCAGCAGATTCATTTATCTATTAATGTTTAATCCCTCCCTTCTTGCTTTAGCTTCTCTCCCACTTTTGGTCAAATGCAGCTTCTAGGAAAGTGCCACTATCATATTTTAACAATAGCCATTTTGGATACAACACTTGGGGTGGAGGGTGGGAGGAAGCTCTAATTACTGGGAGGAAGCTCTCCATAGAGGCCCATGTGTCCATCACCCTTTATCCTGCCTCTGGGAAGGTCTGAGAGAAGGGCCAAGTTTGCCACCCTAGCAGGGTGCCACCTTCTGAAGGTGGGTGAGTTCCCAGCAATGCGGGTGTATACTGCTAGACTGATCAGTTGCGTAAAAGCCAGAACTTGAACAGATGAAATTACAAAGATGTCAAGCTTCATATGCAAAAAGGGATACTTTCCCCATTTTTGTCAGGAGTATTATTTATTAATAATCTGCAGATGAACATGATATATTTTTTTCAGAAAGGTAAACAGTCCCTTTCCAAGGAACTTTCGGATTGTATTATCTACTGTAAGAGCGTACCTTTCTGCAGCTTCCAGCATTCTTGCAGTCACTACAAGTCATACGAGATGTCTTCCTTCACTGAATCCAAAGCTCGCAAGCTCATCCGAGAAACTGGTGAGAAAGTTGGGATGAAATCTGCTGGCAGGCAAAATGTTTGGGCCAAGGATTAATGGGTATACAATTCTGCCAAATGCTATTCTTTCTCATTCAACTTCCTCTACCGTGAGAATATAGCAGATACAGGCAGGTTGCAATTTTAGTAGCTTTGTATCAGATTGAAAAATATAAAAATATGTACAGACAGCCATAAAGACACAATGAAGGTAAAGGTTTCCCTGTCAGTCATGTCCAACCTAGGGCATGGTGCTCATCTCCGTTTTTTGGCTGAGGGAGCCAGCATTGTCCAAAGACAATTTCTGTGGTGATGTGGCCAGCATGACTATAAATCGAAGGCCCACATAATGTGTTATCTTCCCACCAAAGTGATACCTATTAATCTACTTTGAAGCCTTTTGAATTGCTAGGTAGGCAAGATATAGTAAATAATACTAATACAGTAGAGCCTCTGCTCATGACCAGAATTCGTTCCGTAACTTCGGTAGCAACCTGATTTGGTCGTGGTCAGAAGTGAGACTGACTTAGCATGGGCTTACAAAAAAAATGGTGTGGAAGGGGTAATCGGCACGGAAGGGGAAATTGGTGTTTGATTGCCACTCAAATTTGTTTATGACCAGATGAAAAAAATTTGTGAATTTTTTGGTCGGAACCCAATTTGGTCATGGTCAAAAGCATTTGTGACCAGAGGTTCTATAATCATCATCATAATTATCATCATCAATGTTCATAAACTCAGAACTCTCCCCATGTGTTATTCATCCATGAGGAAATTTTCAGCACTAATTAGACCTGCAGCATTGGTTAAAATGAATTTTACTAAAATTGAATGATTTTGCAATTTATAAGCCTTGGAAGAGATGCAAGAAATGTCTGTTTTCCTCCTTTTGTTATGAAGTAACTATTCTACTTACGTTAAGGTTTTCTACAACACTCTTTCTTATAGCTCTGAGAAGGGAGGGTCTCTTTTCTTAAGCTTGTCCTGAAGCCTAGCAAGGCATGCATGCATAGCACCTTTGTGTATGTGTGTGTGTGTATGTGGTTCTCAATAAATGCTAGGTATTCCAGCATTAAAATCCTGTTAGGCTTTTTAATTAATTATATAATCACTGCTGCCTTTCCTGAATTCTTAACAATTGGTGCACTCTCTCTCATAGGGAATGACTTTGTCCGCCATAATACCTGGCAACTGACACGGATCTTCCCCAGTGGGCTACGGACAGACTCCTCCAATTTCAACCCCCAGGCGATGTGGAATGTGGGATGCCAATTGGGTAAGCAAAAGAGGAAAGGGACAAGGAGAAGATGAGGAGGGAAGAGAATGTACTGTAATGGTGAGGTTGCTTGATAGCCAGCACAAGGCACATTGGCACTTTTACATAGAGCAAGAGGGCTAACTTTGTTATTTCTTGCTGCAAATTGTCCTGAAGATTCCCTTACTGAGTGGCTTTCAAAGAGCATCAATAAATGAATGAGGAACTTGGTCACAAGAAATGTTAAAATGATCAGCAAGGTAGGTACCTCTTAAAAAGAGGTAAAACAAAGCCATGAGGCTTTTAGAAGCTGCTAGTGGTTATCTACCATTATCAGAGTGAAATGCACCCTATCAATGAATATCATTTGGTGGAACAAAATAGAAGGAGTGGGCTATTCTGTCATATCCTTCATATTGCTGGACTTCTCAGACATAAGATCAGGGGTGGGATTCTACCAGTTCGCACCTATTCGCTAGAACCAGTTGTTAGAAGAAATTACTGGCCTAATCCTGTAAGGAAGGCAGGAAGAAAACATTCTGGTGTTGCTTACAGAAACTGCCTCTCCGTTAACCCTTATTACATTCTTGGCAGGACTAGCCTTCCTGTCTCAGGAACTTCTCTGGAGCTATTTCCCCCTCCCTTGCTGGTACTTTGCTTGTGTGGAGTGACCATTCAAAGTTACAATGGCACTGAAAAAAGTAACTTATCACCATTTTTCACACTTTACGACTTTTACAGCATCCCCATAGTCATGAGAGGCCAGGCGAAGAGATGCATGTCTTGATGTGAGTGATATTGAGTTGGCCACACATGATAACATGACCACCAAGTCATGTCCACCACCTAAGCCATGTCCACAGAACCGGTTGTTAAAAAATTTGAATCCCACTCCTGCATAAGATGATGACTGAAGTTCGTATTTGATCCGATCCAGTGTCTGGTTTCTTCAGCTCTTATTTACAATTATCCATCACAAAAGACATCTCCAATCATTTTACCATCATTGCAGTTCTATTCTGTTGAAAAACAGAATGATGAAGTTATTTTTCCCTAGGGCAAAGTCATTCATTTGTGCTACATCATTTTTGTTATACACTGAATAGATTGAAAATATCATTTGTGAAGGTATATGAAATTTCATTCTTTTCATACTATTTGTGTTTGCACTTTATGGCCTGAGTGAACAGTTCTAGGCCAGTTTTTATAGTGCTGCTCTTTATATGGGAAAGGAACCTCCTCCTCCTCCTTTTTCCTCTCTTGTATGTATATATGACGAACACAAGGGCTAAGGGGAGTAGAGTTTAGATGATAGGACAAACAAAAATGTGTGAGAAAACAACAATAATGTCAGGTCACACTCTTTTTTTCCCAGCTACAGTACACATTAATTGGAGATGTGATCTGTATTGTACTTCCCCAACCTGATGTTTTTCATAGTTCTTATAATGACAATTCTCAGAATTTCCAGAATGGACAGCATTCATTTGAGCAAGACTGTTATAGATGAATAATTCACACAATACTTTTCACAGTTGTTTGCTCAACCAGGACTTACAGGGTAAGCTCCTCTTTGCAGAGTTTACACTTTGCACTGAGGCATTTTACAAACCACAATAGATATTTGACATATCGTGTGAATTATTCTCTGCTGCACCATGGTTTATAAAAACCACAATCTACTGGGTATGCATAGCACAAGAAGCAACCCATATTATGGCTTAAAGTATTGTGTGAACTTGGTCAGTATGTTAGACTGGGACTTAATTTGTGTTGCAGATAAAAAGTGATGCTTCTCTCTCTCTACTGCTTTTTCATTGGTCTCTTCTCTCAATTGATACTTATCTGGCAGAACTCTATGGAGGATAGATCTGAGATTCTAAGGGTAAAAGTAAATAATAAAATAACTGTTCCTTCTGATCTTTCTCATTTCAGTGGCCTTGAATTTTCAAACGGCTGGTACAGAGATGGACTTGTATGATGGATTTTTTAGTCAAAATGGCCACTGCGGTTATGTGTTGAAGCCAAGTTTCATGAGGGACAGAGAGACAGTCTTCAGCCCTGAGGACCCCCAAAGCAAGGGTGAAGGTAGCCCCTTGAGCTTAATGGTTAAGGTACTGTATGTGTCTGTAGCCATACTTTAAAGATTTGAGGGAGGTTAAAAAAATATGTATCCTTATATTCATCCAGTCCAATGATCATAAAGTTTCACCCATCCCCAGGTTCTTAAAATTATACATATTTGTTCCTATAGTTTTATGGTCCACAACAACCAATAAAAACAATAATTGCATTTTAAATGAATTTTCCCTTAAATTTCCCCTGTATATTGGCAATTTCTATTGGAATGTCCCTTCTTTTACACCAGAAAGTCTACATACGAGGAAATTAACTAAGGAACTAAATTTGGGGAGAGCTGCATTTTATGTTGCCTGAAATTGGATGGGGGTGTGGGGAGAAGTGACACATGGCAAAAGGCAAAAACAAAACAATACTCAAAGGGAAGAGTACCTTTTTCTCCACCTTTCCTTTTCTTATTACTGCTGCCATTTTACTCTTCTCCTCTTTCCCTTCAGTCAAACCAGTCATTTACTTTCGTTTGTTTAAAATTCACATCTCCTCTTTCTTGGAGCACAGGTTCAGTTTTCCAGCCACACAAAAGAGCAAAGGAGCTCTCCAAGAATAATGGCTAGAGTATCTTCTAGCATAAGGGTCCCCAATCCCAGGGCTGTGGAATGGTGCCGGTGTGCAACCAGCTAGGAATTAGGCCATACAGGCAGTGGGCGGGTGAGTGAGCAAAGCTTTATCTGCCCATGCAGAGGATCTAACTTGTGTGCAAAACTATTCCCTCCTGGTCTGCAGAAGACAATTTTTCTTCCAAAACTGGTCTGTGGTGCCAGAAAGGTTGGGCACCGCTGCTCTAGCAGATCCTCCAGTTTCTGCACTCGAAGGAAACACTGGTTGGAGACCTTTGAGAGCATTTTCCAGAGCAATAGCTATGTTCTGTCTTTAACTTTCTGGCTGAATATAAAGACGATTAGTTAAACTCTACAAAGGCTTCCATACAAAGTTTCTTTATTGGATCACAAGGCACCCTCAAGGTATAACTCACAGTTATGTTGAGATTCATCTAATGTCCAATCTTTGCATAGTGTCTTCATAGTGTGAAAATATGGTTATCTTCATCATAACAATACAGCAAAGGGAAAGACACCAGTACGATGCTGGGGTCCAAGCAAGAATAAAGGAAACTCCCCCAACCCACCAAGGGTCAATTCAGTGACCAATCAGGATTACAGATGTGACTACATAACATGAACTACATCTCCCATGAGGCATTCCCTTAAGGGGACAGCTCCCAATTCCCAACTAACTTTATACTGTCTAACCAGCACAGGCTGGCTCAGTAACATCAGTGCCAATGCAAAAATGGCACTTCTAGGGTCAACTGGCAACTGGGGGCAAAATAAGTCTTGGGGATTCTCGGATTCCTGAGGAGTTGGTTTCTGTGTTGAGCAGCATGTTGCAAGTTTCAGCAGTTGGTACTTTTCAGCTTCTGCCTTGTAGCTTTGACATGAGTTTCACGCTTGTGCAATTTTCTCTTTCAGATCATTAGTGGGCAGCAACTGCCCAAGATTCCCAACAGCAAAGAAGGCTCCATTGTGGATCCATTCGTGCGAGTGGAGATTCATGGGATCCCTTCTGACAGTGCCAAGCAGGAAACCAAATATATTGACAACAATGGTGAGCCAATCTTACTGTAACAATGAAGGAAGTTGGGCTTTAGATCTTACCCATTTTCCTTATTTTTATTTCATTTCATTCAATTCCTATATCTGCCCATCTCATAAATGTGACTCTGGGCAGTTTATCAGTTAAAACAGCAAAATACGAACTCATAGAAATTAAATTTGATTTAAAAAATCAAAACAGATAAAACAACCAGAAATATTTTTTTTTAATGAGATATTAAAGCTCACAAACAATACAGCTACCTTGCAGGTAAGTTCCCATCTCCATGGGACCCCCAGGCCTGATGACATAGCTGTATCTTCAGGGACTTCCTAAAGACCAACAAGGTTGGGGCCAATCTAACCTCAGGAGAAATATTGTTCCAGGGGGTAGGTGTTATGCAGAAAGGCCCTCCTTCTGGGTCCCGTCAAATAGAAATTCTTCATAGGTGGGACCTGTGATATGCCCATTCTTCAATCTGTGCCAATGAAGTTTGGTTTCTAGATGGAATAAAATAAATCTTGCCATTGGAATAAATATGCAAGTTTCATCACTTCTCAGCCATTTGGCTAAGATCCAATATAATACACAAAAGTTCAAGTGTTAGCCATCTTAAACTTATCTTATATCAAATTCTCACAGAATTTCATTCAAACCTGGGTAATGGTACTCAAGAAATTCAAGGGCAGGCCAGATAAATAGAGAGCTCTGGAGAGAGACAATATTATTTAAATATAGGTAGTCCTTGACTTACAACCTCACTTGAGGTCATTATATCTGGTGCTAAGCGAGACATTTGTTAAGTGAGTTTTGACCCATTCTGTGACCTTTCTTGCCACAGTTGTTAAGTGAATCACTGCAATTCTTAAGTTAGAAACATGTGAATCTGGCTTCACGAATCTGGCTTAAGTGAATCTGGCTTCTCTGTTAACTTTGATCACAAAAAGTGATCAAATGTCCCTGGGGGTATTGCAACCCTCATAAATATGAATCAAGCATCTGAATTTTGATGGCAAAACCATGGCAATGCTGCAACAGGTGTAAGTATGTAAAACAGTCATAAGTCACTTTTTTTCAGTGCCGTTGTAACTTTGAAGGGTCACTAAATGAACTGTTGCAAGTCAAGGAGTATCTGTATGCCAAACTTCTTAAGCCACAGGGTATTATTACAATGTATGTACCTCTCTGGATTAAGTGTAACAAAAACTAGTTGTGGCAAAGCCTTCCTCTCATAAGTGGAAAATATTGTTCTTATGCTGCTTTATATCAATTCAATTTATATCCATTTAATACATAAATTAAATCAGTTATAGCTTGTGCGGTTTTACAGGGCTATATTTATTTTAAAGTTTGTTATTAGATTTAGATTTTAGAAGATTTATTTGAAAAGCATCTCTAAAGTATATTGGCTAAACATTCCTATACAACAAGACAGTGAAGTATAGGAATCATTGTTTAAAAAAATCCCAAAACTGAATCTAATTTTACCTCAGAATGCAACTGATTTGCTCTGTTTAATTCAGTGAAATCTCATTGTGGCTAACTTTTTTTCATAATTTCAGTTGCTAATTCCACCCAGTTTCAATTACATTTTCAATTTTTTTCTTTTGTATTTGTGTTGGAAACACGAAGCAATATTTTGGAAAGAAAGAGGAACTTGGCCAGAAAATATTTTTTTTTGCTGCCACTTTCCCCCAAGCATTTCCCCCAAGCATTCAGAATACAGTAACACTCTTCAAGTTTAGGATGTTAAGATGATGGGAGGTTGTGAGGCAAGAAGGGAAATAGAAGACAACCATTTAAAAAAGCATATTAAGAACAGTACTGAAAAAGGGAGCTCTGTGGGATTTTTAGGGATGATTGAAACTGTCTGTCCCAAAAGGTTTTTTTCAAGTGGCAATTGGACTTTCTTGTTTTTCTTTGAAATGTTTCGCTTCTCATCCAAGAAGCTTCTTTGGGACAACTATGACCTGGATGACTGAGAAGCTCCATCAGTGTCGTCAGGTCCCTATATATCCCCATGGGGATGCTGCCATTTTGAGGGGAGAGGACCTGGTGATGTTTTATGAGTTTTTATAATCTCTGGCCTTTCCTTTCCTTTGATGTATCTTCCTGGGCTAGGGAGCAGAGAGGGATTGGTTTGGGACCCTCTGTTTTGTCTCAGCTCTGAGGGGAATGAGCAAGCTGAGTCTGAGAACAACTTCTTATCACCTTCTCAGATCAAGGTTCCCACAACAACTTCACACCTGTGGACTGGCTCATCTCAGACTGGACAGAGGAGAGGGGTTTCTACAATGTTTAACCTAACAATTTTGAGCGGGAACTTCAGATCCTGCCTATTCCTCTTGCTATCATTATCTCCCAAAAAAGTTCCTTTTGAACTTTTGAAATGCTGCCTGTTTCAAGAGTTCTGCTTTCTTGAGGGGATAGAAAAGGCAAGTCCTCACTGAGGTGGCACAGTGGTTAGAATGTAGTACTGCAGGCTACTTCTGCTGACTGCCTGAAATTTGACAATTGAATCGCACCAGGCTCAAGGTTGACTCAGCCTTCCAACCATCTGAAGTGGGTAAAATGAGGACACAAATTGTTGGGGGGAATATGCTGACTCCGTAAACCGCTTAGAGAGGGCTGTAAAAGCACTGTAAAGCAGTATATTACCCTAAGTGCTATTGCTATTGGTCTCAGCAATTTTAAGATGTAGAATTGCTGTTTTTAAGAGCTGAAGTCCATGCTTCTTAAAGTTGTTGAGATTTAGAAACACTGGTCTAAGGGAAAGTTAAAAGAGACATTGAAATACCATTTAGTGATGGCATCTTCCCTTTATTTTGAAATTCTTAAATAGGTTTTAACCCACAATGGGGTGAGTCCTTTCGGTTCTATGTTTGGGTCCCAGAACTGGCCCTTCTACGTTTTGTGGTGGAAGATTATGACAAGGCATCTCGGAATGACTTTGTGGGGCAGTATACACTACCTCTCACCAGTGTCAAAGCAGGTATGGGACTCCTTATTACACTAGTCAAGAAGTAAAGTTACCTCACACTAAGTCTTGGGGCTAAAAATAATAATGGTTCTTATGACAAATAGGTTGGGGAAATAATTTGCAACTACTTTAGATATTCCTTTTCCAAGAGTGCTGCAGTAAAAGTTAATTATAATAGGCTATGACCTATCTGGCTAAATCTCCTGTCAGAATCTTATCTGTACTGCTGGGAATTTGTTAGGTGTCCTACCAAGGGGTGTCTTCCTTTCAGCCCCGCTCTAGCAAAAAAAAGAAAAGAAAATGTGCTTTGAATCTTTCTTCAGGTGACATCAATGAGCTATATCATATACTTCCAAATTTAAAGTTCTACGATCCTTTATTTGGTAGCAATTGGTGTATCAATATGCTATACAAACCAATAATGAGCCTTCATCAAAATGTGTGTACAATAATTTATTAAGTTCATTTTTAGTTCAAACATATTTTTTCACAAGTTCACTTTCGACTACAAAATGTCTAAAAGTTGCCGAATAGAAAAACAAAGATATAGAGACACGGACATCGATGGATCAACCCTAAGAAGTTCCCTCACTCTACTTTGTCCTCGTTATTTGGATTAATTTTTGCAAGTATTGCTTAGATGGGATTTTTATCGATGTCTGTTACTGTAGCAAAGCCAAAGAACAAAATGTGGTGGAAGAAAAAGAGATCACATTGTCTTGTCTCATGAATAAGAAACTAATATTGTTCATGTATAGCCAGTGGTGTAGTGGCCAAGAGATGGAGCTCTTACCTCACTATAGGAGGCTGTAAGTTCAATCCTAGGTAGAGGAAGATAGTTCTTTCTCTGGGCACACTGAGAATATATCTGCTGAACAAAACTCTGCATTGGAGACAGGAAGGGCACCTGTCTATTAAAACACTGCTAGCTCCCTTCAGTTGCCCAGACTCCACCCAACAAGGGATTATGGAGCCTTTAAAAGAAGATGGTGATAGCCAGAGAGTCACCATGGGTCAAATAAAGGTGATGAAGGAACAAGAAATGTTTCAAAACTACCTGAATGATCAAAGCTCAAAATGTGGTCCAGTTCTGGCAGGAATTAACAACTAAAAAAAGATGTTTCTAACAATAAACATCCTTCTGAATTTCCCTCTGGCTATTTACAAGGGACAGTCCAGTGTTTAAAGTAAAACTGCAAGCTATGTATGCAAATACTTTGGCATCTTGCTTTGCTGCTATTTCTTATCTCTAAAGACTGAGGTAGCAAGGGTGGGAGAGAACAAACTGGTGGTCAATGAGAGGAGGCAGTTCTGAATGAAACAACACGTGGGATTCTATTCAGGGCTAGTCTTATGAACCCAAGTGTTCAGCACTGGCAGATGGGAAGTGTTGCAAAATATGCTGTTAGAAGAGCTCTGAACTCCCTCAATGTGTCCTATGGTCTCTTAGTTAGCTTCTCCTACAGACGAAGAAGACAGAAAAAAAAAATTGGCCTTGTCCTGTTTAAAGTAAGCCCCTCCTTTTTTGCACCTTCTTTTCCCATGCAGGATACCGTCACATCCATCTTCTTTCGAAGGACGGCACTGGGATCTCACCAGCATCACTGTTTGTCCACATTCGGATAGGGGACTTGGCAACTGAGAACGATTAAATCGCATTTCTGCATCACACAATGCAACTCTTCCTTCTCTGCCCCTTTTGGTTTGGTGAATGAGGGTGAAAGAAGGGGACAAGAATTAAGATTTTATTTTTGTTTTTTAAAAATCACCCTATCTGCCAACCATCTCTTACTTCTATGCAGAATGGGATTTGGACACAAACATTGTTTCCACTAGTATATTTATTTTTTAAAAAAAGAATACCAATTGCATTATTTTACCTGTTTGTTTATTTTTATGATTGTGATTTGCTCAGGTCTCACCTTATAATCTACCTCAACCTTGAAAGGAATCCAGCCTCCCCTGACAGAGCAAAATTCTTTTAACAATGTTTTCTATAATCATGGACTGACCAGAAGAGCTTTGTTAAAGTACTATTCACCAGGCCTAGATCCAGCAGAAATGTATGCTGGCGGAAAGTGTGCTGATTTTATTGCTGATTGGTGCTGCAACAGTAAAAGGAGGCTAATGAAAGCTTTATCCTATTGTGGGCCAAGTCTAAGAATATAATTGATATTTTTTTTTCCCAGCCTGGTTTCCCTTATAGGTTCCAGTAGGAAAAACAGTCACTAATCACTCTCCCTTATATAGGTCAGAACTGGGTGGGTGAAGGAAGGTGCTTAAAATAATGAATTAGCCACCTGTCAGATAGGGAGGGATATGTGGCATGAAGCAGGAGGAAATGTCTCTAATCCTCCTGTTTGGTACAACTCTTTTTCTTCAATGGCGACATGGCAAGCAAGCTTTTTATAAAAACAAGACCACTACATTGCAGAAAGAATACAAAGCCCCTGTCCAAACATAATGTGGCTGAGATGTATAGAAAGAAAAGAAGATGACCTTGAATCATTAGCCAGGCAAAAGAAGCTGGGGGAAAGAAGATAATATTCAGGAGCAGATGCTCCCTAATCACAGGATTATAAGAAAAGGGAGGGGAGAGGTACAACACAGTCAGATTTGCAAGACTGATGTCAACCTCACTAAGTAAAACCAGAGAATGAGATCACACTCTATAGGAAGACTAGCACTATCTTTATTGAGATTGGCTGGACAGGTAGTCCTTGTTAATCAATCACTTCTTTGGCAGCTATGCAAAGTTATGACAGAGCTGAAAGAGAAGACTTCCAACACACTAGTTTCTATAAAAGGCAGCTTTTGCAGTATCTACATGGTCATGATTCAGGCATTTAAGCATTTACAATGGTCACAGCATCCTATGGTCAAGTGATCACCATTTGCGCCCTTCGCAAACTAGCTGCCAACAACTCACTCCCTCTCTCTCTCTCTCTCCCACCCCCCCTCCCTTTCCCTCCCTCCCTCTCTCCCATATGTATGATTAGGGGCTTGTCAAGATCCCATTGGATCCCTTCCAATTCATGAGAGAGAAACTATTTTGAGTTAGGATGCCCTTGGTAAAATCTTTAAGATATATGTGAACTTGACATGTGTAACACTGTGATCTGTATTTTCCACATGGAAGCAATTCATGCTTAAATGGATGTCATCAAGCATTATAAATATATGAATTTGGGTGACTTCACTTTCAGGCAAAAAATAACAAGAACATGTTGCATTGATTTTGTTTTTTTGACAAACCTTCAAGAGGTTGTAGGACCAGAATAACAGTTGGAAGGGACCTTGGAGATCTTCTAGTCTAACCCCCTGCTCAAGCAGGGAACTACTATTTCACATCAATGTCTTTTCTGAGATCAGTGGAGTAGACTTTCTTTCTAGCATTTGTTACCAGGAAACTTTTGAAAGCCAGGTGCAATCTATTAGTTTTATAAAAGAAACCAATGAGCTAGGATCAAATCTGGAATAGTTTTCTGAAATTCTAGCAAAAGATGTCTACGGATAGGTTTATTTTTTCTTTGGCTCTTCTAGAATTTTTTTCTTTGAACAAAATATTTGGGAACATTACAAAACGTTGAAATCTCTTTCCTGGTACATTGAAGTTGCTCACCAGCCACCAACTATTTCAGCTTTTTACATTATATTGAGACAGCTTCTCTCATGTAGGGTATTTATTGGAAATAGAGATTAGCAGCTGGAATGCCACTTCCAGAATCTAATGAAACAAAATTGATAGCTCACAAAGAGGGAAATTGCATGTTGTCTTTAGATTGAGTAGCATGACATTAAGAATTTCATTTGAACCTGTTGAACCTACTTTAATCAGGACCAATGTAGCCCTGAAAATCTATTTCAAAACTACCTTTCCTGGTTACAGCTTGCTCATCTGCTACGGACACCGTATCAACGCTTTGCTCTCTAGCTCACCTAAACATTCAATATGCTTGGCTTTCAACATGGTTGTGCTTAATTTGATATCTAATGTAACTGCAGTGTGTGCAAAACTCCCTTGAATTCCACTGTCTCTCAAGTACTTGTCTCTCAAGTACGGCTTTCTTTGTAAGAATCTATACAAATTGTTTATCCAAATAAATGTATTAGTTAAAAGAATGGTTCAAATTACTTTTAAAGTACAGGGTTTTATTACTATTACTATTACTACTACTATTATTATTATTATATTTAACTTCAGAGCAGATGTTATTGCAATATGTATTAGTGTGTGCATTAGAAAAGAAAGTAGTCTTGATCAGTGACAGTGATCATAACTCCAGTCTCTGAACCTAACATTAGTTTCATTTAGAATCTATCAACATAACAAGATAGATTCTGCAACCTAAGCTTCCGATTCCCCACTTCAGATAGCAATAGCACTTATGTACCATTTTACAGCCCTCTCTAAGCGGTTTACAGAGTCAGCCTATTGCCCCCAACCATCCAGGTCCTCATTTTACCCACCTCGGAAGGATGGAAGGCTGAGGCAACCTTGAGCCTGGTGGGATTGGATCTGCCAAATTGCAGGCAGCCGGCAGTTAGCAGCCTGCAGTATTACACTTACCACCGTGGCTCATGATATTTTGGTTCCATGCGATATACAGGAAGAAATGTAAAAAGGTAGAGAATATTTATCAACCTCACCTTCTTATGTTTTTGGCTTATTTTCCCAATTGTGGCAATCCTTCAGCATGAGTGAAGGACCCTAAAAAAAAAAGTCTGATTGAAAGTCTGTTTAATTATGCTGAGATTCGTTTCTGAAATCAGAATTGAAACTGAATCACACAAGTTACTTTTAAAAGTAAGAACATGTTTAGTGCAATTTCTGTTAAAAGTGTCAGGAAGTAGAGACATGCAGGGTATCTGTTTTGTATTATTCTTTTTTAAAGTAGAGCAGAAAGTCTCATATAGCCTAATCTTAGGCTTATTCACTCAAAGATGTAATACTTGGTCCTGGGCAGGTTGCATAGGATTATATCTTGTTGCAACAGATCTTTCTAGTTCAGATGCAAGGTTATGTGATACATTCCTGGAGGTATAAGCAAATCAAAATAAAAGGAAACAAACATATAAGCAACAGGATCAATCTGGACAAGAAAGAACTCTAGACTCTAATGGGGAAGGTACAATTATTTCCTTCTTCTGTTTTGCTACTTTTGTATGCTTGCTTTTGATTGTATAATTTCGGTTTATTTGGCTGATGAACTGCAGGCAGAATAAAGAAGAAAAATTAAGAGCTGTATATAAAAGGGACAAAGAAATTATTATCCCAAAAATAATTATTCGCATGTTACTAGAAGAAATAAATACTACAACAGAATTTTGTTGATTCCGTGTCTTATGGAAGCACACAAGCCTATTTGCTTATCCGAATATCCACAAAAATTGGCACATTTTAATTGTCGTATCCACAAACCCAGCTTTTATGGTGTGTGATACATGTAAGAATTATGTGGCGTTTCAAGCCTGGAAGACAAGGCTTAATGTGGAAGTTTCCCAGCCCAGCTTATAACTTATTAAATGCAGCTACTGTATAATCTTTGCAGGAAATATCTCAGGGGACAAAACTCTGCTTCCTTCTAGAAGACTGAAATGATATTACCAGAAAAGATGAGACCATATTTTGCTGACCGTGTAAGACTACTAGTAAGAAAGCTGCTCTATTTTACTCTTAATTTTACAGGCTGCTTTTTTTCAGAATTTAAGAGTAGGATGGCAGCTCCACCTCGAGGCTCTCCCCTGTTCCCATTCTTAAAACATGTACGAAAACAAAAATGGGTCTGAAAAACAGAACCATCAGGCCACTTTGAAAGATATTCTGAAAAATCACAAGTGAAACATTGTATCATTGAAATTCAGTTACTTTGCCACTTAATTTTGATGATGCAATCTCTGGAAACTGGGAGGCAACCTGGTAGGCAATTGCTAAAGGCCCTGTCACACTGCCCAACGGATGCAAAACGGACACAACGGACGAGCAAAATGTTCCATCCGTTGTTATCCGCTCTCAGAAGGGGAAAAAATTTGCATAACCGGAGCGGATAACACAGACGCGGGGAGGATGCAGGGCGGATGGAAAGCGGATGCAGACCAGAAGCCCAGCAGATGGAAGCGGATGGGAGCGGATGGCACATCCGCTAGGCTTCCGGGGGGCCGCAGCAAAGCGGATGAGGAATGGATACAATGGATGCAGAACGGATGCACAGCGGATGAAGCGGATGCACAGTGGAAGCCTAGCGGATACCGAGCGTTAATTGCGCATGCGGGGAGGATGCATTGCATCAGCCCCGCGGATATACCGGAAGCAGCTCGGAAGCAGGTCGCCATTCAGAGGAAAGACCTGCTGCCAGACACATCGACTGCCGTGCCTGTCCTGCCTGCATGTCTGCCTGCAAGCCTTGCTGCCAGCCAGTCTGCCAGCCTTGCTGTCTGCCTGCCTGCCAGCCTTGCTGTCTGCCTGCCAGCCTTGGTGCCTGCCTGCCTGCCAGCCTTGGTTCATGCCTGCCTGCCAGCCTTCCTGCCAGCCTTGGTTCCTGCCAGCCTCCCTGCCAGCCAGCAACCACACAACCATGCTGAAGCACAGCAAGCCTCAGCCTTGCAAGAGGGACAGGGCTACCATCCTGCCCCCTGGCCCTCACTCTGGTTCTGCTGGGGCTTCTGCAGCACGGGCTCGCTCTTCTGGGGCTGGGGCTTCTGCTTCTGGAGGAGCTGATGACAAGCACTCCAGCACCAGCCATCTCCACAGCACCTGGACCCTTCATCCCTGAGACTGAGCGACCAAGAGGAGTGCCAGAGACTCATTTTTGTTTTATAGCTTGTTGTTAATAAAGTCTATTTTTGATTCATACACTTGCTTCATTTCTTTTTTTTAACAAAGTCTTGGTGGAAACTTTTAGAAATGGTTTAAGCCTTTGCATGCTTGTGGGATGGGTTAAGATAGCAGTGGGATGGGTTGAGATACCTTTGGGATGGGTAATAGCTGTGGGATAGATAAATCTCCAGTGCAAGCATGGTGGGACTGTATGGTCCACCCTCCCAGATGCCACACCTATGGCCCTTTATTATCAATAATAATGTAATAATCATCCACACATGTCAACACAAACACAACTCTTTATTAAATGCCCTGATCATTGTAGGGCCACTCAACATACATGGCCCAATATCATCATTGTGATGAGATAGGCTGAAGGAAGCATCCATTAATCATCTATCATCCTGTCTTGCCACTCCACTGCTCCAGCTGGGGAGTTGCACCAGTGTTTCAGGAGGTTGCGCTGCTTCTTCCCTTCACGTGAGGCTCTGTTGGGGGCTTGCACATCCTCAGTGTCTATCAGGTTTCGCCCTTGCCTCCATTCCCCAGGCTCCATGTCCCCATTGCCTTGTTGACGGTCCACGAGCCTGTTCTGCAACACTGGGTAGCGGGTGCGCATGAGATTGTGCAGGATGCAGCAAGCTTCCACGATCCTCCTCACGGTCTCTGGGCGATGCTGCATGGTGGTGAGAAGTACCTGGAACCTGTTGGCCAGGATACCAAAGGTGTTCTCCACCACCCGCCTTGCCCTGGACAGCCTGTAGTTGAAGATCCTCTCTTCACGGGTGAGGAGTTCTGGAAGTGTAGGGCTTCATGAGGTAGGTTCTGAGGGAGAAGGCGTCATCCCCCACGATGAAGTAGGGCACATCTTGCGTGTCGTTGGGCAGGGGTTCTGGATCTGGGAAGCCCATGATGAGGTTGCGTTCCAGCTCCTCCTTGAGGTGACTGGCGTTGTATACCTGGGCATCTGAAGATGAGCCGTTGCCTGAAGCATTGATGTACATGAACTTGTAGTCAGCATCGACCATGGCGAAGAGGATGATGCTGAAGAAGCCCTTGCAGTTGAAATAAGTGGACCCCGACTTGGCTGGAGCTTTGCAGGCCACGTGCTTCCCATCTATGGCTCCAACGGTGTGTGGGAAGTTCCACTTCTGATACCACTGCTCTGCAACTTTCTTCCATCCTTCTTCAGTGGAGGGGCACTGGAGGAGCTCCTCCAGGTATTCTTCGATGATGGCCTGCACCACTTCTCTGACCACAATACTGATGGTGTTGTGTGGCACCCTCCATCCGTACTGCATGCTGCTGTAGGGGGTCCCTGAGGCCAGGTGGCGCAGAGTGAGTGCCACCTTGAGCCCAGGGTCCAGGCTGGGCGGGAAGTTGGTGTTTGCCTTAGTCAACCTGGGTGTCAGCCGCTGCATAACTTCATCAAACATGGCTGGAGGCATCCTCATGAAGTTCTGGAATGCACGAGTGTCTTCGTTCCTGAGCTCCCCCATCAGCTTGTTGTACAGTCCGTACTCCGCTCTTCTCCCGATCCATCTTCGGACCCAGACGCTTCTTGGCCGCCTCCTTTTCTTCCCGTAGTAGAGTTCACAGAGCCTGTAGATGGCTTCGAACTGTTGCAGAAGGATGGTGGCTGCCAAAAGGACTGTGTTACGATCCACAGTGGACATGACTGGATGCTGTGAAAGAGGAAGAGCCAGATGAAGGCTGCAGAGGTCCGCACCGCAGGGCTGCTGTTCTGAAAGTGACATCCAGATGTGTTACTCCCCCTTTTTATAGGCAGTATAGGTGTCCCTTTGCATCCTCTAGGCATCCTCTAGGCATCCTCTAGACATCCTTTATATCCGAGATAGATCCCCTCTGCGGACGTTTTTTCCGTTTTAAACGCTTTGTTTCCGCTTGGCATCCGTTCTGTGTCCGTTTCGCTTCCTCCCTGTATCTGAGCAGATGCAAGTTGCGCGGATGCGCAGCAGATATAGCGGATGCGTAACGTATGCAGAACGGATGCCTAGCGGATGCAGAACGGACGAATTGGATACATTTTCCGCGCAAAAGTTTTGTGCAGCTCAAAACTGAGCGGATGAAATGTCAATAAACGGATGCTGGACGGATAGAGAGGAAACAAAACGGAGGCAGTGAGTACATCGCGTTAACCAACGGATGGCAAGCTTTTTTGTCCGTTTTACATCCTCTTTGCATCCGTTGGTGCAGTGTGACATGAGTACTTAACCTAAGTACTGCAAAGCAGCGCCTCAATAAATCCTCTAGGATAGGGGTGTCAAACTCACAGTCCGTGGGCCAGATATGTCAGGTGCCCCTGCCCGGTTTAGCAAAGAGGGGAAAAAATCCCGATAAATGATGCAACACTGTGATGACGCAGGTTTGACACCTCTGCTCTAGGAGCTCTCAATCAAATTATCTCATTATTTAAAAGCTGAAGCAACTGGATTATTTACAAAGCTCCAAGACTAGCAGGTTTCCAAGCACTTAGGAATATCAAAACCCGTCTTCCATCCCTACTCTGTTGCCAGTGTAATTATGATTTAAAGTTATCCTTGGTGTTCTTTGAGCTTGTTTGTTTCATTACCTAGACTCGGTAACATCATCAGTGTGCTAATAAAGTGCATTCTGTGCACATGAAGTTCCATCTGGAGTTATTTGCATGCATCTGTAATTCACATTTTGGAGGAACTGTCTGAACAATTTATCAAAAGTATGCTTTTTAAAGTATATGAACTTAAACCAAACTGTCCCAGAGCTGAAGGCCTTATGGAGAAACCACCAGAAGTGTTATCACCACCATCATTCTTGCTCCACTCTGTAAATCAAGGAATTACATGCCATCGATGGAAATAGCTTTTATATAATCACATATTTTACATCCCATATACAGAGATAAATATAAACAACACGAGAGCACAGATAGGTGGTAATCACCTTAGTAGACATCAAGCATCTTAGACCAGACCTCACACACTGCTGGGTAAGAAATTCCACCCAATTCTGGTTCATGGAAACTACAGCCATGCAGCCACTTGATGCACAAGTCCCTCAGCCATGTGGAGACATTTGAGCCACTCTCTCCTCTAGGTGCTTGGAGGAGGAAATCTCAAGCTGAACATCATGCAGGTGGACACTGAGAATACTTGGGTCCTTGCCCACTCCTTTGTTGAAATCCCCTTCTAGTTCTTCTTGCTCAGGATGGTGCTTCTGTAAATGTTTTATCACTTGGAACTTCTGCTTTGCCTTGTAACTGCAGAAGCGGCAGAAGAAAGGGTGTTCGTTTGTGTGAATGAGATAGTGATGCCGTAGGCCTGCCGCCCACCGGAAACCACGGTAACACACATTGCAGATGTATGGTTTTTCTTCACTGTGCTTTTTTAGATGTGTCTTGAGGAGGAACCGAGTCTTGAAGGCTTTCCCACATTGCTCGCAGATGAAAGAACGGGCCTCTCGATGTCGTGTCTCCTTGTGAATACGCAGGGCATCAGCACGGTTGGTACAGTACTTACACTCATCACACTGGTATGGCTTGATCCCTACACAGGAAACAGACCAGAAAAAATAACCCACCAGAATGGAGTTGAGACAATATTTGCACATTATCAAAACAAAACTTTCACTTGGTGGATTTCCATTACAAGAGACTTTATTCCACCAGATAATGCAGAATACCTCATGCTCCCCCATGCCTCCTGGGAAGGGAAAGCTCAAAGATCATCACTCAGGGCCGCCGCTTAGAACTAGATGGTAATATCATATGAAAATGAAGTATCCAAGAGCCCAATCTCCAGGCATGCCCAATAGCCACTGGAAATATGATAATTCTTAAGTTTTTATTATATTGATTGATTAGCCTATAAACATATAGGTTCAAACATATATTACCAATCAAATTGTAAACAAAATACAATAGTTATAGGATAAAATACAATAATTTAATACATAAATATGTAAAATAGTATAAAGTGACATAAAAGTATATTTCTGTATCATCAATCTAACCCGATCAGGCCCATATATGCCAATCACAGTTGGACCATTTTAGTCAGGAATCGTGCCGTATTAAATGTCATTTTCAGATTCTGGTCACACATGAGGTATGTTGCCTTAATATGGGCCTCCCACTTAATTCTTAAGTGAGAAATTAAAACAGCTTATCCTTTGCCATTTTTATCTGCAAATCCAGCACTCTCTGATCCCAGGACACAAGCCTACATCATTTGTGTGAAAACCTACCTGTATGCTTTGTCATGTGGTACTTCAGCTGATTCACCCATTTGCACTTGTAGCCGCATTCCGGACAAAGATACTTTCGCTCCTCTTTATGGATACGCATATGATACTAAGTAAAGAAAAGAACTGCATGAGACACCAAAGCTGAGCTGTTAACACCATGTATTATAAACTTGATCAAAACCTTAGGGGCTGAATGGACTATGCAGAACTCAATAGACTTCTAGATATAACTGGTTGGTGAACTTTAATGATTATAAAAACGGAATAATGAAACACACTGAGTTAGTATTGAATTTTAGTAAAGCTCTGTAACTTTAACAATGATTTAGTATAGGTGCTTTAGACTTTGCAGAAAGAGAACATTTATCAGCTGATCCCTCAAGCTTCTTCTCTTAGACTTAGTGGACTCTTTAGAGTGTTTGCACTTTTTTTTTCAGGCTTATCTAAAAGTATGAATAAAATATTGTTTTAATGAACACCAAACAAATACTATGCTCACACAGGAGCCAAAACACTGCTAAATCATTTCTAAGGTGGCATTGCCCTATCAGACAGTATGCCATACAACTGGGGGTTTCTTTTCAATTCCACAATTGAACTGGATTCACATTTTTAAAAAGTCCATTCTTGATTAGTTCAATTTGTTTTCAGAGTGTAAATTAAACAAAAGTTTAAAATTAAATAAAACCTTTAAATTAAACTTTTTAGAATGAGAAATGTTTGCTCATTTTCTCCAAAATGGTGTGTTGCTATAAAATGTCTGAACTTCATTTTGAATTCAATTACTTTTCCATAACAAGAAGCAGGTTAATCCCCCCAAAAGACAGTAGCAAATTAAATGACATGGAAAATAAAGACAGAGATCCTTCCATTGGGAAAACAAATCTGTTAATCAAGTATTACATCGTAAAGATGGCTCAAGATTGTGTTTGTTTGAAGGAAAGAGATACAATCCACCGTGCTCATCATCCAGGGTTTTCACAAAATGTCAATCTGCTCTGCACAAGATAAAACAGATGTAAACACAGAGCTGACTGCCAATTATAGCAGGAATGAATTCTTTATCATATACATTATAAGACAAGACACAATGAGCAGAAAAGTCAATTAAGCAACGTAATTTAATGAGAAGCCATTCCTTAAAGTGTAGATTATGCACCAGACTGCCAGACCTATTCTTTTCTGCTCCAATATCTTAAAAATCTGGTCCCTGAAATAACTGATAGAATCTCAACTTTGCCATGGCAATGCAGTTGGTTTATACTTCTCCTACAACAACCTTCCACTATCAACTCACCAAAGCTGCCCAGAGTTCTTACCTTGAGGCGTGAAGGGTCGGCACAGGCATACTGGCATTGATGGCATTTGTAAGGTTTCTCCCCGGTATGGGTGCGGATGTGCCATGTGATCTTCTGCTTGTTCTTGGTGCTGTATTCACAGTCAGCGCATTTATAGATGCGTGTGCCACCATGGCCTTTCATGTGATGGTCAAACACCAGCTGATGGTGACAACCAAAGTCACAAAACATGCATTTGAGTGGCGGTTCAACACCTACAGAGGGTTCATGAGCCTCCAAATAGTGGCTCACTAGCTGCTGCCGTTCCTTGGCTGCAAAATTACAGATGTCACAGCGGTGATTGAAGTGGATTTTCTTATGCTCTTCCAACTCCTCCCGAGTAGTCAGAGTCTCCTTACAGGTGGCACATTCCAGATGTGGGTGCTGCTTCTGGACATGGCACTTGAGGGTGGCCTCACTGTGGCAGACAAAGGCACATCGAGGACAGCAATAGGAGATCTTTTCTTCGTGCTGTCTCAGCTTATGTTGCTTCAAGGCTGTTTCTGAGCTGAAGCGAGCTTCGCAGCGGGAGCAGGCAAAATTCAGCTCCCCTTGATGGCAGCTACTGACATGTCGAGTGATGTCATTCTGGATATAGCCACTGTAGTCGCAGAACGGGCAGAAATGGGTGGGCTTCTTCTCGTGGACACGCAAGTGGTGAATGCGCAGTTTGGAATTGGTGCCAAACGTTTGGGCACAAGCGGTACAGGCAATGCGGCCCACACCGGTGTGCAAGGACTGGTGCGCATCCAAGCGGTAACGCCGGGTGGTGCTGAAATCACAGTAAGGGCACTTGTGAGGCTTCACGCCTTCGTGTTTGATGCGGACATGCTGGCGGAGGCAGCGCACCTGCTTGCAGGTGAAGTCACACTGCCAGCAGGTCAGCTGAGGCCGGGCTTTGAGATACTTCCGGTGGAGCTTACGGTGGAGTCGTAGAGCTGCTGCAGCCTTGGAGGTAAAAGGGCACAGTGTACAGCAAAACTCCCCCAGCTTCAGGCAGCCACGCTTTTTGTGAGTCTTCAGAGCTCGTTCCTGGTGGCATGTGAAAGGGCAGGTAGGGCAGGAGAAGTGGCGCCTCTTATGGGTGGCTACTGGAGATGAAGGTATTACTGCTGCCAGCTCAGAATGCTGGGGGGTTTCCTCACAGCTGATATGTTCATTTCTTTGTTCGGCTACAACCCCTGGGGATGTGGTGCTGTTAGACCTTTCAAGCAGGCTAGGGAGGACAGCTTCAGCGTGTCCCTCCGACTGGTGGATCTTAAGTGCCCTCTTAGAACGAAAAGGTTTACAGCACAGGAGACACCAGGACTGCTCCAAGCCACGGCAGCTATCATCTACATGAGAGCGGATGGTGGATTCTCTTGAACAGAGGAAGGAACAGGACTTACAGTGGAACTTGCCTTGTTCCAGGATGTATCTTTCTGAGACACAGCTGGCAGCATCTGTCATAGTCTCTGACAATGGTTCTTCTACCACAGATTCAGAGTCGTGATGAGATGACTTGTCCTGCGGGTGGATGGCCAAAGATTGTGCATCAGGAAGTACAGTAGGCACAGATTCAGCATTAACAGGCCTGTGTTCTACTTCCCAGGAAACTTCTGGCAGGTTGTTTACCTCTGCCTCATCTAGGATTCCTATATTCTTCTTTCTGATTGCTGTTCTTTCCAGAGTCCTTCTGCAGGGCAATACAGCAGCACGCTGCTCTAAGCAAGCTGCTTTTCCACTGTTCTTTTTCATTAGAATTGGACATTTCTTACGGAGATGAGTATTCAGTCCCCTTTGCTGCTTAAAGATGGCCCCACACTCCTGGCACACCAAAGGGCATTTCTTGCTTTGGCAATCAGCTTTGCAGTGCACCAACATTGACTTCTCCTTCCTGGTGATGTAGGAACATTTCTCACATTTGAAGACCTGACTCTTGGACTGGACTACCAACATTTGCACTCTGCCTTCAAGGACCAAGGTTTCGGCCTGCTCTTTGTCTTGCCTCCTTAGAGCTTTAAGCACTGATTCTGACTGAGACACCTCTTCTGAAGAATGTGCATCTTCCGGAGCAAGGGAAGTTTCAGGGCTACTATCAAGTTGGAGGGAATCTTGTTTTAATGCCCCTGACCAAGGCTCTGATTCTTTGTACCCTAAATTCTGCTCAGAACTAAGTGGTGTCTGCAAAAGTTCAGCATTCTGGCTATCGCCGCCAATGTTCTTTAAATTCTGAAGAGCATATTTTTCTCTATTTCTGCCAGTATCAAAGCTGTTATTTTTCTCCAAATCTGCATTGTCATGCATCTCCGCTTCTTCTTCAAATTCAGGAATATCTTCAAGGGTAGGTTCGCTCTCCTCCAGGATAAGTGAATCCTTGGAGCCCAACACTTGATAAGTTGATTCTACTTCCTGGGTGTTTTGAGATTTCTCACGCTCTGACAAAGTTGTGGGCATCCCATTGGACAGCTGCTCCAGAGCTGGTTCTGAGTTACACAAGGGCTCTAAGTGCAGGATACAACCTTGAGAAGACGTGTCAAGTTCCTCTGGACTCTCAGAAGATGCGTTCCCAGAGAGATCTTTGGAAGAAACCACTTCTGTGTTCTCACAATCTTGTTCTCCCACTGATTCTTCTCTTTCTGTCTCAATGCTGCCTTCATCTGAACACAGGGCCTTCTGTTGGCAGCTTTCTTCCTTTGCCTCCAAAGAAGGGAGCTTATGTTTATCCTGACATGGTTCTTTTCCAGGCAGAGAGAGACTTGACTCTGAATGCAGAGTCATGGCAAGGTTGTAGCTGAACAACACTTCAGTAGAGGAAACCTCTAGCTCTCTGCTGGCATAATTCTCCTGCCAGCCTTTGTCACCAGGCACATAGCCGTGAACCTTGCGTTTATGGAAAAAGAGACTAGTGTTGCTGAAAGTACGGTAAGTGCACAGGGCACAACAGAACTCTCTCTGTTTGGTATGCTTGCAGTTCTCATGGTTCAGGAGGGCTTGCTTGTACTTAGTCTGGTAGCTGCAATACTGACACTGAAAAGTGGGAATCTGATAATCCTGGGAATGTTTGGACTTCATGTGCTTCTGCAGCTCATATTTGCGTTTGCAGGCAAAGCCACAGATCTCACAAATCAAAGACTTGCCCTGATGGCGCAACTTGTGGCTGCTCAGCTGATCAGCCCGATGGCACCGATAGGGACACTGGTTACATTGGTACCTAGTTTAAGAACAAGAGTGAATCAGAGATTGAGACAAAACATCAGCACAGGCAACCCAAATCTGATGTCCAGAAATAGTGGGACAATTCTCCAAATTCCCAACCAGCATAGCCTACCACAGGTGAGGATTAACTAAGCAAAAACTACTTTGCTTTATAGCAGAGTTACAATAATTATCACTCACTTAAAACTAATGATTTTATCTCTTTATTTGCAAACTGGGAAACAGACAGAAGAAAATTGCTCATCAAGTTCACCAAATCATTTCACAGAGGAGCTGGGATATGAATAGGGGCTGCCCCAGCCTAAAACTCCTAACTCTCTTTGTGGTTTTTAACAAAGTTCAGCTCAGTGACAAAAGATGCACAGCTTCCCTTAGCTTGAAAGCAAAAACTCAGGACAGCTTTCTCTGAGATTTTTAAATATCACCAGGTTGGAATTAGATTTTTTTCCCCTTTACACTTCCAATCATAAGAAGTGGATTCATTCTTTTTAACATTGTAATGCAGGAATGCAATAGACTTCATTATATATCTGTACTACCGTATTCAAGATAGTTCCAGCAGAAAAGACAGAATATAAATCAAACAAGAAAACAAAAACATTCTCCCTCAAATAATGCTAATATTTTTTATCAGTACCTTATCAGTCAAGTACTCCCAGATACTAATGGGTTCAAATATTCAGATTACCATCCAGACAATGTATCCAGGATCCGATTCATGAATATCTCAATATATCTTTACCAGAAATCTTGCCCGGTCTTTAACTCTACTTTATTTGATATTTTGTAACTGTGTTGTACAGTATCTAGTTTTAAACCATACCCCTGGTGCAGGGGTGTCAAACTCGTGTCATCATGGCAGTGTCACATGATATATTGGGACTTTTTCTCCCTTCACTAAACCAGGAAGGGGCATGACACGTGTGGCCCACAGGCCGCGAGTTTGACATCCCTGCCAAGTGGGAGCTTAAAGCTGGAGATGATTTCATGATATAGATACAGTGTTCAGTCAATTCTAGCCTTTATTTACTTAGAAAATAAGCTTAACATAGTGAGAAAGAGGCTGCTGACTACCTGAGATCTCCTGTGTGCTTCCGCATGTGAACATTCAAGTAGTGCTTCCACTTTGTCACATAGCCACATTCTGTACACATGTAGTTCTTATCGTCCGAGTGGGTCAGCATATGCTTGGAAAGATAGCTCACATCTCGGCAAGTGAAGTCGCAGAGTTGGCATTTGTGAGGCTTCTCTCCTAAAGTCACAGAGCAAACCGGAAGCTGTGGGTCGATGGCCCTGCCCCTTGAGGTCAGCAGATTAAATTTAAAATGGAGTTGTATTCTGCCCCTCCCCTCCCCCTTGAAAAACTGATCTAGGACTTTTCACAGAGAGTAGAATAGTACAGACCCTGCTCAGATTTGGTGGGTGAGACCAAAAATTCAGATGCAAAAGCTAAGTATTTTCAGAAAACTAGGGAGAAGGAAATCTGGTAATTTCATGCCAATAAATTTTATACACAAACATTTAACATTTTTTTCAGGCTTCCTTCTTCCTTCCTTCAGGCTAAGCCCTGATTAGCTAAAAGCATTTAAAGTAACTTATTCTCCTCTCCATTCCAATAAATGAACGCATTAAGGATATATGTATCATTTATAAGGTATTTGTCAGTGTTTGATCCTGTGAGGAAAAAGGGCCCAAGAAACTGCCCTAGTCTCTGCTTATCCATCGATATAAATTATGAAAAGCCAATAACACCTGCAATGCTGAATTCTGGATTATAGGCCTGACTTGCAAAGCTCTTTTGGAGAAAAACTAAGGCAGAGAGGAAGGATGTATTTGTACGCATGCAAGTATCATCGAATTGGGAAGAAAACTTGCCTGTATGAAGAAGCATATGGCGGATGAGGACTCTCTTGTGGGCAGTGGCAAAACCGCACTCTGTGCATTTATGTATCTTCTCACTGGCATGCATCTTGCCAACATGATCCTGAAATTCCACCGAGTTAAATGTGGCAAAGGGGCAGAAGCTGCACTGCAGCTCCTCATTTCCTGGGTGGCCTTGCTTTTTATGCTTGCGGAAGACATGCTTGTTGGAACAAATAAAATCACACTGTTGGCAATGGAAGGCATAATGGGTTTTACGATGGATCTCCATGATCTCTGCTGAGGGGAAAAGCAGAGAGCAGGCGTAATACTTGCACTCCACTGCTTTAATCTCATGAACCTCTTTGACGTGTCTCAGAAACTCCTTGCGATCTTCGGTGCCGTAACTGCAGCCAGGCTGAAAGCAGTTCAGTTGCTTGGGCTCTGTCTTGTGGGTCTTCAGGTGTTCCTTGAGGGTCTGGCTCAGTTTAAACTTCTCTTTGCACACAGGACAAGAGTAGACATCTGAATAGAAATTGGAGATACCCTCGTGCATGCTGGCCATGTGCCGGTTGAGGGCATTCTTCTCAACAGAGCTGTAGTGGCACAATGGACAGTGATGAGCTTTCTCTCCGGTCTCACGCATCATGTGGATCTTCAGTTTGCTCTTGCTAGTGAAGAATTTCTGACAATTTGGGCACTGCAGCCTGGGGTCTGGGAAGTGGAGGTGAAGGTGTTCTACCAAGTGTGTCCGCTTTTTGAAGCAACGCTTGCATTCTGGACACATGTGGGTCTTGAACAAATATTTGGACTCCTCAGTGATATTTCCTGCACAAGACAAATCATTAGAGAAAAATGAAAAGTGGAAGGCTGTTATGTGTTTTGTCTCACTTCCAGGAACAATCAACTTTTTGAACAGGAATCATTTTCCATGTCTCTTCTTATAGAACTCCATGTTACTATTAAGAGCAGGGGTGATTTAGAGCAACCCATTAACAGGCCATGGCCTATATCAAACAGTGGCGGACCGGCATGCAACATGCAAATGAGCATGTGGGGCTTTACTTGTGGCAAGCAGCAGGCCGGCTTCCACATACATGTGCACGCATGTGTATGCACTGGTCCGCTGCTTGTGCAAATCAAACTGCAGGCATGCGCACCGGCCCACTGTTCATGTGGCTCAGTTGCTCTCTCTCCTCCCCAACCAGGCCACCAAGCTGCAAAGGATGGGGACCACTACTTTAGAGGCAATCTGAAAATCTCTCAAGACCGACCAGAGAATAGCTATTTTACACAGCGATCTGTTTTACTCCAGAAAAAAAGACATTTGTTTCAGTGACTTCTGATTTTCTCTTCAACAGATAATTACAATCTTATTATCCCACCTCTCTATTAGATGTTAATTCAAACCTCTTCAGCCTTTAGTTTAACCCACATTCTTCTTAATCTTCAAATCCATACATTTCTTCTTTTTTTTCTTTCAGCAAAAAATCCATATAAGGTTTCCAGACTTTCAAAAGTTTTTGGTTTTTTTCTCTGTCCAAATAGATCAGTTTTACCATTTTGCCAAATTCTGACATCTTTACCATTATTTTTTCCACTGTGGGATTTCATTATTCTTCCATTGCTACGTACACAATAATCTTGCTGGAATTACAAAAATCAATCTACTATATGTCTTTCCTACTTCCTTGTACATAGATCCCAATAAAAAGAATTCTGGTTTCCTCACAATATTAACATTTAAAATTCTTTGCGTTATTCTGTAAATTTGTATTCATGGTTTCTTAGCTTTCTCATAAATCCACCATGCAAGACAAAATGTCCCTTCATGTTTTTCATATTTCTAATACTTGCTTAAAATACTTTTGTACATTTTTGATAATTTCTCTGGTGTCATATTGCAGAATTACACAATTTTATTAAACAAGTCTCTTATGACACAATATAAATACCAATTACATTCTGTCCCAAGTGTCCTTCTCTACATCATATCTAAAATTAATAGCTCATTTTGTCTTGTTTCAAACCTTAACAAAAGTTTATACACTTTTACTGTTATGTGTTTATCATTTGTGCATAATTCAATTTCAATTTCAAATTCCATTTTGTATTTTTCAATTCCAGTTGTCTTTTTATCCACATTAAACTTTTAATGGTGAATGAGAACCATTGAAAACCCAAGTCTCTCTACAGTCAATTTTTCTCTTAACTTCTTTATTTGTCTTCCTCTATTCATAACTCTTGTTAGGCATTTCTCCCTATCTGCTAATTCTCTACTACAAAATGCTTCCTGTGCTGAGGTCCAGCACAAAAGGGTATTTTTAGGCACTGCCTGGATTTGCATTTATTCCATACTCTCAATTTAGCATAGGTATGCAAGTAACTGCTTGCTGCAAGTAAAAATAACTAATTACAGAAATAGGAATCTCAAAGGGTTAAAGATGGATGGATATCAGATGAAAATCAGGCTCTGTTTAACACAAATCAAGATGAAATATTAAAGTGTTCTCAAAAAGAAGTTGCTGCTTTTAATTTTCATATTCCTCTGAAACTGTTCTTCTTAATCCTATTTGCTTCAGCTATCATCCAAACTCTTGCTCTCTACTTCTACTTTTCAAATTACATTTCTCTTGATTAATACAAATTTGAAATATTCCTGCCCCACACAATTATGACAAAGTATGGATATTAATTTCAATAAAGCTGCAGTAGCTACTGTATATACCAAAATTCAGTCTTTCATAATTCCAAAGTTCTGGGACACTGAATAATGTGCATCAGTCTACAATATTCCTTTCCATCCACCCTAGTCAAGTCCAGAGTATAAGATTACCTGTGTTTAGAAGCAGATTATCCGTCAATCTCTTTTTCATTATAGAAGGGAATTTGCCCTCCATGTTTTCAGCAACCATCTCTATGTCCTCCTGCTGTATAGCTTCATGGAGATGGATCTGCCTGTGTAGGCCAAACTGCTTGATGTTTGCACTGATAAAGTCACAGTGATCACAATGGAATGGGAAGTGGTTTCTACGATGAAGCTCCATGTCCTTGTGGTTTCGGAACAAAACCGGGCAGCCACGGTACGTACAGGCTATTGGGGATACTTGGTGAACATGCCGAAGATGTCCTCGGAGCTCCTTGCGATCCTCTGAACTATATTGACAGCCTTCCTCAGGACAGGCTTGGGCACCCTGGGGTTTGTGGTGTTCCTTAAAGTGCTCTTTCAACTCAGTAGGCAGTGCAAATTCCACTTGACATATAGGACACGGGAGAGGTTCAATGCAGAATTGAGGGTCTTGTCTGCTTTCATCCAGAAAGTTCTGCCCTTCCACCTGACCAACAGTTGATTGTTCTCCTGAAACAGATAAGTTTTAATTAGTGAGGCTTAATGATAACCCTTGGAGATGAAGGAAGTTTACCAAATTGTCATTCGAAAAGCTTACCACACTGATGTTGGGAAAGAAGGCTGGGATCAGGGAAGCTTCGTCCACACTGTTCACAAAAATAAAGTTCCACAACTTTGACTAAGACCTCTGGGGGGGGAAAAAAAGTTAAAATTTTATATTTAAAAACAAATATGCCTTTCCTTTGCCCCCCTCATTTCCAGTAGGTATAAACTTAGCAGAAATTATATTCAATTCTTCTAATGTCCATCAGGAACAGTGACCATAAATGACTGTCTCTATAAACTACATCAAAACACTATTATCATTTCTTTTAACACATAGAATTGGCATCAAATTGATTTGTGGGGTAAGCTTCCTATGCAACAGGTTCCCAAAAATGTTTTCAAAAGCAAGATTATAATATAATACAATGTTTAAAAAACAACAGTAATAACCTCTTCCAAAGTGGATTAAAATAAGAGAACTGAAATATATTTTTACAGATCTTCTGAAAATCACACTGGTTTATTGGGGGTAGGGGGGAAAGGAAGGGACAACTTTAAGAACCTCAGGAGGGACAAAGTTCCAAAGTATGGGGGCCACTACAGAAGAGACTATGGATTCATTCACCTCCTTTTAATTTCAAAGAGAGGGGAGACTTGGCCAGGAAGGGGAGGATTGATATCACTTGGACAGTAGTGAGGGAGGAATTTAATCTGATCTTATTTTGCCTCATTTACACCTTGCAAACTCCAGACACCAAAAAGAGTTCAAGCTTCTCATGGCTCTTCCAGTTGATAACGACAATTTAGTGTCATAGTTAGCACAATTCAACCCATGCCTACACATGACCTCTACCAGCATATTCATGAAGTTATTTGATCCATATAAATATATTAAATGCAAAAAAATCAAAGCATGTATTCAAAAGTTCAACTACCTGTTATGGCATATCCTTGTCTGTTCATTGCTTAGAGTAAAAAAGCATTGACTGGAGAAGTGAAAGCCCATGAAAACAGGAACATCTGAGGGGAAATCTTTTTTCCCCAGGCCATTATATTTTTATGATATGGAAACCATAAAAAAAATAATTCTATCAGAGCACAACATACCTGTAGGGTTACCCGGATTGCTGAGAGCCATGGTGCTACTCATGGCTTCTACAAATATTTCAACATCACCCGTTTCTGTACCTACAACAGAAGCCTCTGTTAAGAGCAAACTCTGTCCCACTGGTAGATTTTCATGGCTGTCTTCATTCACTGCAATTCCTGAGTCAGGTAATAACAGCTCCTGGCAAAGTCCACTCATTTTGTCGTCTCCACTGGATTCTGTTACTACTGCTCCTCTGTTCACTGTCTTTCCTCAAGCAGCTTTACACCATGACACACAAATACAGATCCTGTTAAAGAGATACCAAAAAAAACCTCAATTTGTCTTCTAAAGGGAATAAGGATAGAATGGACTGATACAAGGTAGTAACAAAAGGGGAGGAAAACAGAGGAAAGCATATGACAACCATCATAGAAAACTATTCTATATGAGAACTTCTTCCCCTTCCCATAGGGAAGCTAAGTTAGCTGTGGCAGAAGATATTTACAGAGGAAGGGACAAGGCTTCGTTAGTTAAACTCTGCCCTCCCTTTTAGGGCTATTACCACCATCTACCCTGTAATAAAATGGTACTAGAAGTTTATTTGCTTTTCAACATTTACTGCATAATGTTATGTGTTGTTATATATAGATTCTAAATGCTTTGAAACAATTAGTGTCTTTAAAAGGGGAATATCAATAACTGTAATAAAGAAATACATTAATTGCAGCTATAATTGCTCAGTATTTCTAGTAGCCACACCTGTGTGGAAAAAAATGCAGTAGGGCAGTTAATATAGGATGTGAAATAATTCAGTACTTTGATCTTCCAAAGAACTAAATAAAAGAGGACGTATTATAATTGTACAGATACAAACACAATAATTTTCATACTAACACTCTCAAATACGTGAAACCCGAACTTATACCCATAAGAGTTTCCACTGTAATAGTTTAACTTTAAATACATAGGATTTTAAATGAGGGCAAACAGGGATTATAAGGGATTTGAAAAAAAGAGACATTATTTTAATCTCATGAAGTCAGGATGAAAAGGGAAGGGCTAAATGTCTTCTACCAATATTTTCTAATTAAAGCTGGAATGTACGAGTATGTTATCACAGATTGTTGATAGATTCAAATACAATAACTGGATTTATGTTGCATATTAAGTTATGATATAGTTTGCTTGATCCTAGCTTAGTGTTTTATGTGAGAATCCTGTTGATCCAGCTTGTACATCATAATCTATGATGCACTGTTTTGTGTAAGATGAGTCAATTCCGATTTTTCACACAAATTGTAAAGAAAACACGTGTGTTGTGTAAAGTCTGATTTATCAACAGGCATACTAATACACAGTCTAATTAGCCTGAGCTGAGGAAGCTTACTCCAAGATAGGTTTATTATATATACATTTTCAATTTCAATCCAGAGAATATGCATAATTTTGCTTGCTCTTTTTTCACTTTAGCAGATAGCTCAACACTATATTTTTAAATGCCTCTTATATACATGTGTGCATGCATCTATTTATCTCATAATTCAAATAAAGCCATTTATTGAATTATTTAGAATTATATCTCATATAATTATGTTTCTAAAGCCAACATTCAGTGGCCCATCGCCCTTCCTGGTCTGTTTAGTTTTCAGCTAATTGTATTATTGATGAATGGCTACTTTATAGTGTAGAAATCACATTAGGATGCATACATGTATTTAAATAAGACTGCTCTGAAGTAATTCCATAAGCTACAGGTACGAGGGAAGAACCAGCTGAAGGTATTTAATATTTCTGATCTGCATTATCAGAAATTTATCCACATTATACTTGATGTTATTGAAAGGCTGAGTGATTTAGTCACAAGCATGATTGTTTACAGAACAAGTTTCACACACACACACACACACACACACACACACACGTTATCTCTCTCTCTCTCTTTCCCTCTCTCTCTTTCTAGAGGAAAGTATACAGACCTGTCACATTCCTTTGTCATCCTGGAGTCCCATATTTCATCTGGTTCTCTCAATAATGTAATTACATATACAGATAGTTCTCAATTTATGACCACAATGGAGTTCAAAATGTTGCTGCTGTTAAGCAAGTTGTGCCCCATTTTATAACCTTTTTTATTACAGTTGTTAAAGGAATCACTGCAGCTGTTAAGTGAACCATGCGGTTAGGTGAATCTGGCTTCCCACATTGTCTATGTTTGTTGGAAACCAGATGGAAAGATGATCACATGATCACTGGACAGTTGAACTGTCATAAATACGTGCCAGTTATCAAGCACTCAATATTTGATCACATGACCATGGGAATGCTGCAACAGTGTGAAAACTGTTCAAAAGTCATCTTTTCTGGTGCCGTTATAACTTAGAATGGTCACTAAACAAATGGCTGTAAGTTGAGGACTGCCTATACTTTATATTATTTCATTGCACATGAGTCCATACTTTTATTTCCTGGACACAGGATTCCTTCATGATCTCTCTTCTTTATACTTTCAAGCAGCCCTAAAGTTGTTGAGTGTTGGGTTTTATATATTGTTCTCATAGCCATTGCAACAAAAAACATAAGCAATTGTGGTTAAAAACTGTAACCACTGCCCTCTTTTTCCCTTTCTCTCCTCTTATTTTTCCATCTTTCTTTTCTCTGTATTTCATACTTCGATACACGAATTAAAAAAAAACGTTTAACTGTCTGGTTTGGCAGGATGAAAAAAATGATGAACTCACACACCCAGTTTCCTCTCCTTCTGGTGGGCTTCTTCTGCAATCTTCTGGATTCTCTACGCCAGGCGTGAACCATTCTTCTCCGCCTCTGAAGACCTTGCAAGAGAAAAGAAGGCACCGCCACCAATTTCATGACAGCATCTTTTAGATCCCAATGGACAAACCGCCAATTCTATCGGACTGAACGAGTCTCAACTGGAGCCGGGGCCTGCTCCTCTCCAGGCCCCTCGCCGCAGAGCCCCCATTGCAGTTCCCCCACTCAAAAGCGCCTTCAAGCATAAGGGATCCCCGAGAGCAGCACAGAGGCTCACCCCGCCATTCCCTTTCCCGAAAAAAAGCCCATTCGGTCCTCAGAAACACGTCCTTCTTGCCTTTCTGGCTACCTATTTCCCCCACTCCGCCGCCCCAGGATTGCTCCGCTGCCGTCCCGACTCGCGCTTCCTCTCGCCTCTCCTCACCATTTACAACGCCCGGATCCCCACTCCAGGCAACGTGTCAACGATCCCTCCTTCCCCGCGCCGGTAAGAAAGCACCCATGTTTTCCTCTCTAGCCTTTCTCTCTCTTCACCCCCCCCCCTCCCTCTTTGTTGTCGCTTCGTCCGCGCTCTCCCCGAGCAACTCTATGGTTAACCTTTTGACGCAGGCCTCGGCGTTTGGGGAACGGAGGCGCCGCCACTGACGAGGTGCGCAGAGCGTCTTCCTCGCGGAAAGGTGCCTTAACTTAAGAGCAAAGCGAGGGCAGGGCGGGGGCAGGGAGAGCTTTGTCGTCTTCTCTCAAATCAAAATCCCGATATTCGGATTCCCCGCGGCGAAGGTTGTATTATATAGGAAGTTAGGAACCCAACGCTTTCCCAGAAACCATAGAGTGTAGGATAACTTCATAGAAAGTAGCTAGCCTTCGGTTTCCCCCGAAGCGGAAGATGGGAGATAGAGCTAGGAAAATTTAGAGTCGGCCATCCTGGTCTTCAATCATAACGATGTCTGCTTTCTACTCATGCTGATTGTAAAGAGCAGTTTCCCTCCAGCTTTTCCGGCTTTGCAAGGGAGAGGAGATGGCTCCGCGCGAAGCAGCCAGCCAAGCGTGCGCGTGCTCGTGCTCGCCCGCTGCTCGCGCACGTGGGGATGAGCCCGTGCACTCGCCCGCCGCTTCCACGGCTCGGTTCCGAACGGCTCGCGGCCCGTGTGTGTGTGTGTGGGGGGGGGGGGGGTTTTAAGTGACCTTCAAATGCCAGAATGATGGCGGCGGCGGCGGGGGGGGGGGGGGGGGGGGGGGGGGGGGGCGGGGGGGGGGAGCAGGCCCGGGGGGCG
>BLBF01000032.1:26803988-26835674 GCA_015471245.1 Laticauda colubrina
GGGGGGGGGGGGGGGGGGGGGGGGGGGGGGGGGTGTTTCTGGGAGTTGGTCCGGTGAAAGACCCCGAGGCTGCTCGATAAAACCGACGCCTGCATGCCACGGAGCTATCTCGGTAGGAACAAGAGGTTGAAGAAGACGGTGGAGATTTCTCGGTCATCCAGGAACCATGTTGTCCCAAAGGTGCTTTCCCCCCCCCCCCCCCCCCCGGGGCAACGGGACTTTTTTTTTTTTTTTTTTTCCCTTAAAAGACGTTTCACTTCTCATCCAAGAAGCTTCTTCAGCTCTGAAAAAGCTTCTTGGAGAAGAAGCGAAACATCTTCAAAGAAAAAAACAAACAAACAAACCAGGAAGTCCGGTTGCCTCTGGGAAAAAAGGGAAAAAAAAAAAAAAAAAGCTTTGGGACAAGAGGGTGAAGGGTAACCTCTTCCGACCAGGTGGAACCACAGAAGTGAGAAGGGCGGTGCTGATTGCAAGGGGGGGGGAAGGTCCTTCGAGGAAGGACAAGCAGGAGAGAGCGAGTCTTGAACAGTATATTGTAGTGGGGTTTTTCTCAAGCTCCGGTTTGCAGGAAGGCATTTTGCACAGTAGGGCAGATTTCTCGTTTCTTTAATCTGGGTAAAGCTGCATCTTTCTCCAGTAGATCGGGAGAGATGGAGGGAGGGAGGGAAAAGACACAATTTTTAAGCAAAAAATCCAAGGAGATTCTCCCCAACTTATTTTAAGGAGTGAAGGACAGTAATGGGAATCTGTACAGCTTCTGTTTTGTTTTAGACAGTAGAGACAAAGTTCTTTTGGATTTCTGAGTTTAGGTTCCTATGCAACTGCAGTACGCTAAAATGAATGGCGTGTCATACTGGTCTGCCATCTAGACATTGCAAAAAGTCTGGTGTATTTGATGTTTATGTGTTTATGCCTTTGAGTTTTTTTGTTCATGAGTTTAAACTGCTTTCTCTTTAATTTTTCAGGCTTTAAAAGAAATGCTGCACAGAGTGATTATTTAACTTCAGCATTATTTGCTCCTCCTGCACACAATGCCTTTTTCTGACTTTGTCTTGGCCCTAAAGGACAATCCATATTTTGGGGCAGGCTTTGGTTTAGTTGGTGTGGGCACAGCCTTGGCCCTGGCACGTAAGGGGGCCCAGGTTGGCATGATAGTTTTCAAACGGCATTGTATGATCACCCTGGAAGTACCAGGCAGGGACAAGAGCTACCACTGGCTGTTGAACTGGATATCTCATCATGCTAAGCACACCCAGCACCTGAGCGTGGAGACTTCTTACCTGCAACACGAGAGTGGCCGTGTCAGTACAAAATTTGACTTTATTCCCAGCCCTGGGAATCATTTCATTTGGTAAGGGAGAACTGTGAAATATCTCCAGGCTGGAAGTAGTAGGAAGATTGTGAACATGAATAGATATACTGTATTTTGCAATAACTCCCAAATACTTCTATGGCAATAAGCAGGAGTTTGTAGTGCACAACTAACAGAAGAAAATAAATTAAAATGTCTACATCCAGAACTTCAAATTTCTAAAATTGCAAAATAGGCAAAGAACCAAGAAAACAGCAAAATGCATGTGCAGGAGTATAGAATGGATATTTACAAGTGTGCACTCAAAGCAAATTCTGTACTCTGCTGAATCTCAAAAGGATAGTTATTATGCCAGTGATTTGCAACAGTGTGGCTAAATGTTTGTTTCAGCAACTGTCTTATTTTTGAAACATCATGCTGTTATTCTATACTCTTATGCCTCCATATTTAAGAATAAATCCCATTGAACTCTAGGATTTAAAGGTAAGATAAAATCTCCCTTGAGCTCAGCTTAAATCCTTATGATTTTGTGGGTGCATCTATGCAGGATTTTTTTTTAGCAATCATGCGATTGCCTTACTCCACAGTGTTTTTAATTATTTTATTTCCATGAATTAGTTCCAGTATTTCATTTTTTTTGTTTTCTGATTTATCAATAGAAATTTAATTATCAACTTTGTCTTTTAAGATTAATATCAGCTAAGCACTGAATTTTTCATAAGCTTATTTGATTTCTAGCAAACAAGCATATAATTAGATCTGTTCTTTACTCCTCCAACTCAGATCATGATGATACAGAACAGTGTTAGGTAACTTTGAGATATTGTAAAATATTTTAAAATGCTGTTATTTTAGTCGCTAAATCTCTTTTTCACGATTTTGTGATTTGCATTATATACATATAGTTTTACTTCTCAATATGTTGAGCTATTCAAACAGTAGAATAGAGACATTTTAAATAAGCAAAACTGATTGGATGAATAACTTTTGCTTATTCCTACCATTGTAATGCTATAGGCTATATTGCTACACAAGCAGAAAAAAACGCACAGAACAAATTTCTCCTTCCTGTTTTCCTTTTTAAGAAGGCTAGAGAAAGTCCTGAGGAACATGAGCTATATGGCATGGCTAAACAGCAAAAATGGAAATTCAGAGAAAAAAAATTGAGGCAAAAAGCAAAACCCAAATATTTTTGCATAAGGAGACATTTTTAAGCTTGTACGTTGGGAGAGTAGATAGAGAGTAGGTAGAAATCTCTAAAAAGAGATTTCCTCGTATTGTTATCTCTGCCACTGCATTTTTTGTTTGGTCATAATTGAACATATATAAATCCTAGGTTACATTTTGTTTGATTACAGATCAACAGACATGGAAAAGGCTGTTTCTGGAGGTGGAAGTCCAGAAAAGGTTTTCCTGCTCAGGTGTTCCTTGCTCTGCTTTCAGGTATCAAAAGAAGTGGATCCGTATAGAACGGAACCGGGAGAACCAGATGATTGACCTCCACACAGGCACTCCTTGGGAGTCTGTCACGTTTACAGCAGTTGGCAATAAAAGAGATATTTTTTTCAACATCCTGCAAGAAGGTATGTTAGCACCAAAGCCCCTAACACCCCTGAATGGAATAATGCTCAGAGCAAAGTCCAAACCAACCAGATTTGAACATCGTGTCTAAACAATCTCTTCTATGTACTATTTTGATTCCTTTATTGTTTCTAAGGATGGGGATTTGCTTCTGATTTGTCTTGTCTATATATATTTATATCCAAATATTTTGTATAATCAATATTTTACTTTCTCTTCAGCCAAGGAATTAGCTCTGAGGCAGCAAGAAGGCAAAACAGTAATGTATACAGCAATGGCTGCTGAATGGCGGCCATTTGGTTTTCCACGACGACAACGCCCACTCACCTCTGTAGTGTTTGACAAAGGAATATCAGAGAGGATAGTGCAAGATGTGAAAGAATTCATTGATAACCCCAAATGGTACATTGATCGAGGTGAGTGCATTTCAGAGGCTGGCAGTTAGATGACTTAATGCGCTGACTCTCCTTTATAACAGGATGTATTTGATGCCAAACAGACGGAGCATATTCTCTCATCTTATCTTATGTCTGTACTCTAAAGAAGAGACAACGGGCATCCCAGTTTTGTCCTTTTTTGTATTTCACAAGGTTTTGTTAGTTCACAATTCATTTACAATTATTTATGCTTTCTGTGAAGTGTAAATCAATCTTATGCATTTTGCAGAAATAGAATTCTCTCCAAAATTCATATCTTCCAAAACTTTAACTAGAAAGGTGCAGCTCAAATTTCCAAAGGCCTTATGTGCATCTAAGAAAATCAATGCAGCTTCTCATTATGCTGCTCTACGTATTCCAAAATGTCCAAGACATTTGTTAAAAGACAGTCTTTTAAGTCAAACTCACATTGATTCTTATGAATGAATTCTTACAAAATTATTTTCATCTGGAGTCATGTAATCTGCAGGGATGCTGAAGGTGGAGCAGCCTGCTCTCCTCTCCCAATCTGAGCTCTAGGAACCAGTGATAAGAAACCAGGCCCAGGGCCTGCGAGAACTCTTTAAGAGCTATGAAGCAGAACAGGTGTTTGAGGGGCAAGCTATATGTAATAGCAATATCATTTAAGCTTATATACTGCTTTGTAGTGCTTTACAGCCCTAAGTGGTCTTACAGAGTTAATATATTGCTGCCAACAATCTGGGTCCTCATTTTACCCATTATGGTTTTAAGTTGAGTACAGCCTGTAGAATAGTCTTTTAATAAAGTTACATATAACTTTATATGTACATATAACTTTATATGATTTAGGCTTATACCCAGGATAAGCCTAAATCTTAAGACTGTAAGAGAAAATAAGAAAATAGGCTTCACTCAAATATAATGCAGTATTCTTGTGCAACTGTTTCACAACATCTGGAGCTGATCATTAGAAAACTGATTGCTTGTTTAGAAGTGGCAGAAGAATTCTCATGCACTTTTAGAGCATGGTGGTTATAACTCATAAAGTAGGAAGTTGGATAATTGAATGGTGTCTTCTAATTAAGTTTTTTCTCAACAGGAATACCTTATCGGAGAGGATACCTACTATATGGGCCCCCAGGTTGTGGCAAGAGCAGTTTCATGTAAGTGTGAGCTCTCTGTAGTCTTGATAATGAACCTGTTCTCCCCATCCTTATTTATCAGTGCTTGAGAAAATTGCATGCCAATATGTTAATTAGAAAAGGCTTGATTTGATTCTAAGTTATCTCAAAGTAATAAAATGTTATCTCAAAGTGATAAAACCTGTGTTTGAATGGAATTAAATTGTCATTTGGAAAAAAGGGTTAAATGTTTTTAAATTAATAATTAATCATCGGTAAACCAATTAAAACAAGTATTTTAGGATCTTTTTAAAGGCTGAGTTAATGGTTAGTTAGCTCTATTGTATTAGGAAGTAAGTTTCACAAATGCAGGGCATAAAAGTGATGTGATAAATGTACTTTTGTGGACTCAGAAATAATTTTCCAGCAGGGAGCAAAGTGATAAGGGCTTGTTAACCTAGTGTCTCCTTTCCTCACATTTGTGATATTTGGGAAAGAATTGTTCATGCAATTTAGATATTTATTGCCTCTTTCCCTGCAAGCTGATTATACCAAGCTACATTAAATGAATAAAATGCATTCGGTTCAATCTGTTGCACAGTTAGAATTTGCTGTTTTTAACTGCTCCAAGTGAATTTACCTGTTGAGTATCTGTTCCTAGAAGTGATTATAAAAGCCATCCTAGAGAGAATATAGTACATACACGTCAAGAAAGCAAGAAGTTACGGAGCTGTGATGTTGCAGGGAAAAAGGGATATAATTCTCAAGAGATTTTTATTTCTAAACATTTCTATCACAATAGATTTTCTTAAGAGTTAAGTTGATTCTGTTATTCTAGATAATATCTTCTTACTCTGAATCTTTTTATTCTTCTTACTCTGAACTTTTTTTATTCAATAGTGGTTTTGGCTAATTTAGAAGTTCACCATGCTATTTCCATGTGCGTAAATACAGAACTCTATTTGCAAAAGATTTGGAGCAAACAAAGGTGTTTTAATTCTGAGAGGAACCTGTAGGATTTTACCTTTTGTCCCTTGTCTTCAACCCCTTTTTTCCTTGTGTGCTTACATTCTGTAATGAAAATCCCACATATTACAGCACAGCCCTGGCTGGAGAATTGCAGTACAGCATCTGTCTTCTGAGCCTGAGTGATCGAAGTCTCTCGGATGATCGCCTCAATCATTTGCTGAGTGTAGCTCCACAACAGAGTATCATTCTCCTGGAAGACATAGATGCGGCCTTTGTCAGTCGGGACCTTGCTGCTGAAAGTGAGTGAGAAGCATATGCTCCTTCTTGCTTCCTATTCCAAATTGTCTTATTCTTTCCCCCAGCTGGAGCCTAACTTTGGACATGTCACTGAATCATTGCACCATGGAGACATCATATGAAATACCTCTTCGGAGCAGTTTTCCTTTAGTTCTTGGAATAAGCCACCGTCTCATGGCCAAGGGCTGCATTTAGTATTTTTCCAGCAAATTGGCTTGAATAGCACCACATATGTATGTAAGCTTGGGTGGTGGTGGATTTTTTTGCCTTTTAATAGTGACATGTCTAGTTTAATACATGCTAATTTGTATGCGTTCCAATGAAATGCATGGCTTCCAACTTCTAACATGGTTGTACCATCAGTTTTCTTCAGCCATGACTGAAAGATGACCCAAGAACTACAAAATCAGGAATTGGGCTGCAAGTCATTCACTTTTGCTTACTCCAGATTAACAATTGCTCTGATAAGCAATCAGTTTAGAACTTAACAGTAATATTTGTCTCCCTTCTCCCACATAGCAAAAGAGAGAGAAGAAAGGGAATAGTTTGCCAGCCTTAGTGTTGTATTACTGCTGGCAACCTGCAAATTCTTAAATCAGTTACCCTTGAAAGAATGCAGCCCTTCATAGAAAAAAAGGTGTTTTTGCCCCTGTGGTAGTGAATGATGGGAATATGAATTATGGGAATTGTAAAACCAATTGGTTGGGTAAATCTGCTACTATAAGTAGCCAGAATGCAGTAATATTTACTTATGTCTTTACTCATATTGTTAATTTTCTATTGTTCCATATTTCTGAATAATGTTCTGTTGCTTTTTCTCTTCAGATCCCATTGCATATCAAGGCATGGGACGCTTAACTTTCAGTGGCCTTCTTAATGCATTGGATGGCGTAGCATCTACTGAAGCCAGACTAGTATTTATGACTACTAATTATGTGGACAGGTAAGAACTGATGCACAAAAGTGGGACAGGCTGGAATTATTAACTTAGCCAATCTTTCGACTTAGGAGAATAGTCATGTGGGATAAGAACAGTTGTTGATATTGGTGACATAACTAGTTAGCAGTTTTTGCTGCTAATTCAAAACCACAGAATAGAAGATGAACAGCTGTCATTCCCAAAGTTTCTTCCAATTTCTTTATCAATTTTCAGTCATAGAATTGTTTCCAGTAATGCCCTGTATCACCTGCACGCTGAAATGCTACTTCACAGGCAGTGGAAATCCTAATAGTTTGATAACATAAATCAACTCTTTCCACTGTATCTTATACAATATCCAAGCATATCATAAAGAAAATAACTATTTGCCACTCTTTCTTTGACTTTTCTCCTGCTTTCTCCTCCAAAACAGTGCCTTACTATATGTTCTACTGTCAGTCAGTACTTGCCTTAGGAGAGTTTATACTTTTTCTGTCTTTTGAACAAGAAGGGCACCATAAGCTTCCAATCCATAATCAGTTAGTTACGTAATCCAGGAGTTGGGAGGAAACTAGTTTGTATAGTAAACCCAGCCTGTCTGGAGGGGCCTATCTGGAGGGAGAGGAACAAACCTCTTTAAAGAAGGAAGAGATCCATTTGGACAAAAAAGAGTATACTGGATAATGGCAAGTGTGCACAAAGGAATCTGTTTACCTTCTTGGATACTTTGATGCAACATCTCCAACCCCTGGTCTGCTGCCCGGTGCTGGACCACAGCCCGTTTGGAACTGGGCTGTGGAAGTGGTGGACAAGTGCATATGTGCAAAGCTGCATTTGTGAAAGCAGCGGGCACGTGCAAAACCATCTCCTCTTCCCCCTCCCTCTCTGTCGCCTTGCTGAAAAGGTTGGGGAACGCTCCTTTGATGCATCAAGAATAGTTGGGACAAGTTGGATCCTATTCCCTGTGAGAAACAAAAATGCACCTTATGCCTTTGTAGGAGGGAGGAAGAAGTAGAAATGCAACCCTTTTGCAAAGAATAAATGTTATACTTCTCATCCCATCCATGAAAACTAGGAACAAGCTGAAAAGAAGCAGAATGGCTCTTGCGAAGTATCCGAGAAATCCCACCTGTATAATTTCAGCCTTTCTTTCCAACTTGGGGCAGTGCTAGCCATACAGCCTGTTGAGAAAGGATCCATAAGTCAAGTGTTATGAGTGACAAGGCTGAATTGTTAGATTGAATTGAATTCGGTCAAGAGTGGGATTATGTTTGTGCATTGGTACTGTGATCTGAGAAATGTATAGGCAGTGGATTATTATTAATGGCCTTCGTCATGGTTTGAAACATTTGCAGCATTGAACCTGCAAAATATACATGTGGTTTTCACTCTGTTACCTTTCCTGGCTCCATATTGGCTGCTAGGACTGTAGCAAGAAAGTGGGTAATTTCAAGGTACGTAATAGAGGAGGAAGAGGAGGAATAAATATGTCTGTGTGGTAGGCTGTACAAGTTTTAGATATGATTTTGTAAAGGGGGTTTATAGTAGTATATGGGAATGCAAGTATATCATTTGTCAGTGACACTATGATTGATTCTAAGAATGTGCAATAGCTATGAAAATAGATGCAGCTACATCTATGAATCAGAACTGAATATGAAGTATTGCATAGTTATTCTGTGTGGAAATGAACACAATTATTTAAAATGCTACCTTTGTTCTATACACCTTAGAAATAGTTCTCTTATTCTGTGTAGGACCCTTTATTCTGGATTGATGTAGTATAGCTGAGGAAAAACTTAAAAGGTTTAATTAAAATAGGACTTTGATTGGTATTAATATATTTATTGGCCACCAAATTTATATATTTTTTCTGAATCTGATGACCAACTATGCAGACAAAATAAAACAGATTTTAAGATTTTTTTAAGCCTTGTTCTTGTTGGAATTTTAGAAATAATAGCATTTTGGGCTTGCGTGGAAAGAGGGAAGTTATATTTGCAAGGTTAAACTTTTAACTGAGCTCCTTTGTTCCCTTTTCACTTCTTGCAGGCTGGATCCAGCCCTGATTCGCCCAGGCCGAGTAGACCTCAAACAACACATTGGGCATTGCTCGGAGTGGCAGTTCAAACAGATGTTCCAGAGATTCTATCCAGACCAGCCATCTGCTGTAGCGGAGCAGTTTGCTACACGAGCCCTGTCTGTCTCTGATCAAATCAGTGCTGCACAACTTCAAGGTCATTTCATGGTACACAAAGCAGATCCAGTTAAAGCCATTCAGAATGTAGAGATGCTTATATCTTGATTCTGAACAAACACTGAGAAAACATTGAAGGTAGTTGCGTGGGCTGTTCATCCAGCACCCAGTAACTAAGGGTGATACCATCAATATTTCTGTCTCAGTGAGGTGGTCCTTTTTGTAAAAAATAAAAAAAGAATAAACCAAACAATCTCATTGCATATTTCTTAAAAAGAAATTGGAGTTCAGATTGAATGACTTCTCCCTTCTCCTCTCCAAATGAGTCTGTGCCTCAATAACCACTTCGTAATATACCGAGAAGCTCTTCAGAATGTGGATGGCTCTAGTCTCAGGCATACCATTCAACTTTAAGTAACGTATAGGTTCCAGGTTAACTGTATGCCTGGGTAGTTCAATGGACTGCAAATAGATTAGTTTTAATTTTGCTTGGAGGAAATGAAATCTGTCTACTGGCATTAGGAGTTAAATGCTTTTTCTAGAAAATGATATTGAAATAGAGCTGCTCACATTGCTCTATGTTGCTCTCGATCTGTTGGACTTCCATTCACTTTGTACTGAGAACATAGTGAGCCTATAACTGTTCCAGCCCATTCTTGCAAATACCATCAAATGCAGACAAGGAAGATTTGTGCTACTCTTACTTTTCAACCTTTAAAGAACCAAACATTTTTTTTAATCATTGTCACGAGCACACCCATTTGTGGGGCATGATAACCCTACAAAAGTTCTGGAAATTGTACATTGATAGAAATTTTGATTTCTGAGAACTATTGAATAACATGTATGTGGGTGTATGTGAGCAAAAACACATTTATATTTTCCCCTCTCCACTGCTGTGGTACAATACAATCCTCTGATTCTAAGATTGGGTACAACAAATTTGGGCCAAAAATGGTAGAAGAGAAGAAATCACTGCTTGCATTGCTTTTAATATTTCTGGCACACTGACATTTAGAACATTAAGTGTAATCTCTTTTGAAATACAAGAATCTCAAAACTCTGGAGAGCAACTGTTTAATCATATAAAATAAAAGGTACTTCGGTACTGACAGTAGTGAAAAGATCACTAAAAAAAAAAACCCTCACATGCCAGTATGAAGCCTAACTGCAGACTTCTGTGGTTCAGAGGACCGTTTACACATAAAAGGATTAATAGGATTAATTTCCAGGGCTAGTTCTAAATTATGTAATCTGATACTATAGTACACTCTTCTGCCATCGTGTTTAGCACTAGTGACCATAAATAGTAAGCAATGTGGCAAAATTGATCCAAGCACTGGACAATAAAGAGGGAGGCCTGTACTTTTTTTTTAAATTCTAAAAGTGTTTAACAGTGCATTTTCCCAGTGACCTTTCGAACTAAGGGATTTGACCTCCCGATCGCTAAAACAATTCTATTTTGCTAGAAGATATTTCAATATACGTATAAACTGTATTTGACTGTCATTTATTGCTCTCTCAAATTAGGCATTTGTCCCTCTGCAGCATTCTAATCACAAACAATATTTTTTCACAAAGCTGATGCCACCCCAACAAAACATACTGCCAGTGCATTAGAGAAAACTCCCAAGGCAGCTGGGAGCGTCATTCCCCCCCCCAAAAAAAATAAAATAAAAAGGAAGAGTCAATGTCTGAAAGGCAATATGACAAAGTGATCAGTGTCTTCCTCTTGATTGCCATCAGCTAAGAACTTCCTTCTGTCACTGGGTCCTGCGGTTCTTTCTGTGGCTTTGGCCTGGATTGCCCCCGACCTCTCGGCACTCTGGGGTAGGTTACGAACTCTCTCCCCTTGGTTTTTCCCCATCTCTCACAGTTCTGAATACCCTGCTGACTTTGCCATGTGTTCTGTCCTCTGAGCTCACCAGAGCAAATGTCCACTTTTTCTCTGTTTGAGGTTTGAGTTTTTGGCATTGGTATCCACTTCTCCGTGTTTTTCTTCTCTTTGGCTGATGGGAGATCTTTGGCGCACAAATCTTTTTTATCCAAGAATGAAGGCTTCTGGTTTTGACTATAAGATTTTGAAATATCTTGGTTGTATCTCCCATAGTTCCACCGTCCTCTTTCCTTCTTCCAATTAGATCTCCTACTTAAGGCTTCAGATTCTTCCTCAACATACTTTCCTGTTGCCATCTCCAATGTCTTATAATGTAATTGCCAGCTAGGATTTTGTAAAGATGGCTTCTCCCCTCTATTTCTTTCTCTCCTGTTGTGATGCAAAGTAACTGATGATGTATCTATATTTTTTAGCTCATCATTCAAGGGTGTTGTACTTTGAGTGTGTTCTGAAATGGCTGGTGACTTCAGTTCATTCTTAGTGCCCAGGTAATTTTCTGAGGTGGCTGTATGGTCATATTCCTTGACATCAGAGGGCTGAGGAAAAAGCAAATAAATTAGGATAAAATGCATGAATCAGAAAGATCACGCAGCAAAGGCTAAAATATTCATATTCTTCAGCATGATTCTATCATAAATCTCTCATTGCAAGTGGCTGCAATGTGCTCTTGACAACAATAGCCATCCCAAAATGGCTTTGATATTTCAATCTTAATTATCTAAAAGACACTTACGGAATTGCTTAAGATGTAAATATCAGAGTCAACTCTTGTGTTCCAAGACTGTCAACCTAGTAAAAGCTTACCTTTCACTTATCTCTCCCTGCAAAGAGGATTAATAGCTTCCTTATTTTGGATGCTATTCCTTTTCTTCCTTCCTTAATAACTGTTTTCTTTCTATTCTGCTTATCCACTCACCCTTTGCAGGGTAACAAAATAGCGATTTCTCTCCAGCTCCAGGTCAATGATACCACCTTTTTCTTGCTGCCTCTGGAAGTGGTGACGCAGCTGCTCTCTACGTTGCAGGGTCTGTTGGTCAGGCTGGTATACTTCCTGAGGGGGAACAACAGCTTGTATTTCAAGAGTGTAGCAAATAGAACCTTTAGGCCCAACACTAACTATGATGCACAGCTGGAAAGGTGCACAGTTTAGATAAAGCAGGGGAAAAAAACTTGATATTGTTCTTGGAAGGACAAAAAGTTTAGGCAGACTTCCCTCCCCCAAGCTGAGTTCTCCAGACATCTTTCACCAAAATTTGCATAATTTTCAGACCTACCTGAAAAAGCAGAAAAAATTGTTTAGATTTTGCACTACACATTAGGCTATATGCAAATAGCTAAAAACTGTTATGCATAGTGAGAATGAGAACATGCTGTGGACATTTAGCCATTTTGTTTCTCCTTACCTCCCACACCCTGCAGAGTTAAAGATCTCCACTGAAGTAACTATAAATAATTCAGCAAACCTTATTTAGGGGGTGTGAGATTTCTTAGACTGTTTGATATATGACAAGTAGTTTAGGCCACAAGCCTCTTGTTTGTTCCATCTTTTTAACAGTAATGGTTCCATGCAAAAGATCCGGCTGCCAATTTTCCTTACCATTGACTGCTGTGGTAATGGTGCTGCCTGCAGTGTGGCCAGGTCATATGCTAGAGGCTCCCTGCACACAGGGCATTGCACTTCAATATCCTGAGCAAGAAAAGATGACAGAAGCAACCATGAGCAGCATGTAATTAGGCCACACCATGGGATATTCTGTTTCTACTTTCAACTCCTCCAGTGCTCTGCCTTAATAGGTAACAACTACTTTAGAAGAATTCTAGACAAGTCCATGGCTACTTCTCAATCAAAAACAATTATCCCAGTAATAAGTATTAATGGAAAAACCTAGATCCCAAGCTTTTTTACCTAGGTTTTCTAAGAATGTTCTCCCCAGTGCCACAACAGAGAGAAAATGATATGACATACTACTAATTATGTTATTCATGATGGAGTCTCCGTGGCATTTCATGCTTTTTTCTTTTTCTTTTTTTGCACTGCTGCAGCAATCTTACCCCTAACTACAATTCTTGCAATCTCAGGGAAAGCTGCATTCAGTGCTGCCCTCCTCTCTTATTTTTATGAAGGAAGAAAGGATCATTTCATACCTTAGCAAATAACATGTCCCACAAAAGAATTATCCAGAACATAAAATATATTCCTGTCCTCTTTCATTCACTAAAAAAGAACCATCTTGGTCAAAACGTTACCATTTCCTTGAAGAAAAACTTGGAATGTGTTCTTCAAAAATAATGCACATGGTTTTTGTTCTTCTATAACAAAACCAGAAAGATTATCTCTATTCACAGAACCTTACTAAACACTTCAGAAAGATATATTATTCATCTGCCACAAATTTTATTTATTTATTTTATTTATTGCCTCTGAGTCAGACTTGATTTAAAGGCCCTGTCACACTACCCAACGGATGCAAAACGGACACAACGGACGAGCAAAATGTTCCATCCGTTGTTATCCGCTCTCAGAAGGGGCAAAAATTTGCATAACCGGAACGGATAACACGGACGTGGGGAGGACACAGGGCGGATGGAAAGCGGATACGGAATGGAAGCCCAGCGGATGGAAGCGGATGGGAGCGGATGGCACATCCGCTAGGCTTCCGGGAGGCCACAGCAAAGCGGATGCGGAACGGATACAGCGGATGTAGAGCGGATGCAGAGCGGATGAAGCGGATGCACAGCGGAAGCCTAGCGGATACCGAGCGTTAATTGTGCATGCGGGGAGGATGCATTGCGTCAGCCCCGCGGATATAACGGAAGCAGCTTGGAAGCAGGTCGCCATTCAGAGGAAAGACCTGCTTCCAGACACATCGATTGCCTTGCCTGTCCTGCTTGCATGTCTGCCTGCAAGCCTTGCAGCCAGCCTTGCTGTCTGCCTGCCTGCCAGCCTTGCTGCCAGCCAGTCTGCCTGCCAGCCTTGGTGCCTGCCTGCCAGCCTTGGTTCATGCCTGCCTGCCAGCCTTCCTGCCAGCCTTGGTGCCTGCCTCCCTGCCAGCCTCGGTGCCAGCCTTCCTGCCAGCCAGCCTTGGTGCCTGCCTGCCTGCCAGCCTTCCTGCCAGCCTTGGTGCCTGCCTCCCTGCCAGCGTCCCTGCCAGCCAGCAACCCCACAACCATGCTGAAGCACAGCAAGCCTCAGCCACCTGCTGCCAGCCCTTGCAAGAGGGACAGGGCTACCATCCCGCCCCCTGGCCCTCACTCTAGTTCTGCTGGGGCTTCTGCAGCACGGGCTCGCTCTTCTGGGGCTGGGGCTTCTGCTGCTTCTGCTTTTGGAGGAGCTGATGACAAGCACTCGAGCACCAGCCACCTCCACAGCACCTGGACCCTTCACCCCTGAGACTGAGCGAGCAAGAGGAGTGCCAGAGACTCATTTTTGTTTTATAGCTTCTTGTTAGTAAAGTCTGTTTTTGATTCATACACATGCTTCGTTTCTTTTTTTTAGAAATGGTTTAAGCCTTTGCATGCTTGTGGGATGGGCTAAGATAGCAGTGGGATGGGCAGGGATACCTTTGGATGGGTAATAGCTGTGGGATAGATAAATCTCCAGTGCAAGCATAGTGGGACTGTATGGTCTACCCTCCCAGGTGCCACACCTTTGGCCCTTTATTATCAATAACAATGTAATCATTGATCCACACATTTGAACATAAACACAACTCTTTATTAAATGCCCTGTTCATTGTAGGCCCACCCAACATACATGGCCCAATCTCATCCATGTGATGAGACAGGCTGAAGGAAGCATCCATTAAACATCTACCATCCTGTCTTGCCACTCCACCGCTCCAGCTGGGGAGTTGCACCAGTGTTTCAGGAGGTTGCGCTGCTTCTTCCCTTCACGTGAGGCTCTGTTGGGGGCTTGCACATCCTCAGTGTCTAACAGGTTTCGCCCTTGCCTCCATTCCCCAGGCTCCATGTCCCCATTGCCTTGTTGGAGGTCCACGAGCCTGTTCTGCAACACTGGGTAGCGGGTGTGCATGAGATTGTGCAGGATGCAGCAAGCTTCCATGATCCTCCTCACGGTCTCTGGGCGATGCTGCATGGTGGTAAGAAGTACCTGGAACCTGTTGGCCAGGATGCCAAAGGCGTTCTCCACCACCCGCCTTGCCCTGGACAACCTGTAGTTGAAGATCTTCTCTTCACGGGTGAGCTATTTGGAGGTGTAGGGCTTCATGAGGTAGGTTGTGAGGGAGAAGGCGTCATCCCCCACGATGAAGTAGGGCACATCTTGTGTGTCGTTGGGCAGGGGTTCTGGATCTGGGAAGCCCATGATGAGGTTGCATTCCAGCTCCTCCTTGAGGTGACTGGCGTTGTATACCTGGGCATCTGAAGATGAGCCGTTGCCTGAAGCATCGATGTACATGAACTCGTAGTCAGCATCGACCATGGCGAAGATGTTGATGCTGAAGAAGCCCTTGTAATTGAAATAAGTGGACCCCGACTTGGCTGGAGCTTTGCAGGCCACGTGCTTCCCATCTATGGCTCAACGGTGTGGGGTAAGTTCCACTTCTGATACCACTGCTCTGCAACTTTCTTCCATCCTTCTTCAGTGGAGGGGCACTGGAGGAGCTCCTCTTTGTATTCTTCGATGATGGCCTGCACCACTTCTCTGACCACAATGCTGATGGTGTTGGGTGGCACCCTCCAGCCATACTGCATGCTCCTGCAGGTGGTCCCTGAGGCCAGGTGGCGCAGAATCAGTGCCACCTTGAGCCCAGGGTCCAGGCTGGGCTGGAAGTTGGTGTTTGCCTTGGTCAACCTGGGTGTCAGCCGCTGCACAACTTCGTCAAACATGGCTGGAGGCATCCTCATGAAGTTCTGGAATGCCCGAGTGTCTTCGTTCCTGAGCTCCACCATCAGGTTGTTGTACAGTCTGTACTCTGCTCTTCTCCCGATCCATCTTCGGACCCAGACGCTTCTTGGCCGCCTCTTTTTCTTCCCCTAGTAGAGTTCACAGAGCCTGTAGATGGTTTCGCACTGTTGCAGAAGGATGGTGGCTGCCAAAAGGACTGCGTTACGATCCACAGTGGACATGACTGGATGCTGTGGAAGAGGAAGAGTCAGATGAAGGCTGCAGAGGTCTGCAGCAGGGCTGCTGGTCTGAAAGTGAGATCCAGATGTGTTGCTCCCCCTTTTTATAGGCAGTATAGGTGTCCCTTTGCATCCTCTAGGCATCCTGTAGACATCCTTAATTTCCGAGATAGGTCCCCTCTGCGGACGTTTTTTCCGTTTTACATGCTTTGTTTCCGTGCTGCATCCGCTAGGCATCCGTTCTGCATCCGTTCTGCGTCTGTTCCGCTTCCTCCCTGCGTCTGAGCCGATGCGAGTTGCGCGGATGTGCAGCGGATGCCTAGCGGATATAGCGGATGCGTAACGGATGCAGAACGGATGCGTAGCGGATGCAGAACGGATGAATTGGATACATTTTCCGTGCAAAAGTTTTGAGCAGCTCAAAACTTTCTGAGCGGATGAAACGTCCATAAACAGATGCTGGACAGATAGAGAGGAAGCAAAACGGAGGCAGTGAGTACATCGCGTTAACCAACGGATGGCAAGCTTTTTTGTCCGTTTTACATCCTCTTTGCATCCGTTGGTGCAGTGTGACAGGGGCTTAAGGTGACTATATGGACAGGCCCTTGCCATTTTCTTGGCAACATTTCTTCAGAAGTGATTTGCCATCGCCGCCTTCTTCCTAGAGCTGAGAGAGAAGGACTGGCCTAAGTCACACTGTTGGCTTGGTGACTAAGGCAGGATTAGAATTTGTTTCCCAGTTTCTGGTCCAGTGCCTTTACCACTACACCAAACAGACGTAAGCCTCTGACTAAAGCCTCCCCACCCTTATACATAGGAAATGGTGACTGAGAACACAGGGCTTGCATCAGTTAAGAGGGAAGTGGTTTATCATTTAGCCTTAATTTTATTAAAATCCATTGTTATCCCCAATATTTTGTTCATAGTACCATAATTGGATTAATTTAAATAATCTGGTAATATTGACCTAGTCCCAGACTAAGAAGCCATTCCTGAACAAAAAAAGAGCAGTCAAGCAACTGCAATGGAAAAATAGCAAACCATTCATTACCTCTTTGGACACAGCTGTCAAATGCTGCAATCTGTCTTTCTTCTGTGCATTGATTTCTTTCTCCATATATTCTATATAACTAGCAAGACAACGTGAGTGGAAGTAATGGTAACATGGGGTTTTGGTGAAAGCCTCATTCTCCTGTGAAGATGAAAGAAGTGATTCTCAGGAGTACATTAAGTTAAGCATGATACTTGTGGAAATATTGCAGAGGGCAGTGTTTGCCATGTGTAAATCCTACTTCTATAACAGGTTAATTCCAAAGAATCATTTAAAACTTTCTGCATATAACTAAATTTATTATATTTATTTTTTATTCCACATATTATAATATTCTGTTCCTTTGTGCGAAAAGCTGCTTCTGAGGGTGGGCGGGCAGCATTTTCAAGCAGGCTACAGAAATAGGAGTACTCTAATAAACTCCTATGCCATATTCGACTGTCCTAAAATCTCCATTTCATTCTCTTTTGCATCAAGTTAACTGCATCACAACCAAGAGATTCCTATCTGGGCATCTGTTCAAGAAGCTCACCCACATTTCATTTTTTCTCCTTTTGTCAATGATTTCAATTTCTCTAATTCCCAAAATAATAAGAATAAAGGTGCCAATCCATCATGCTCTTACCTGAAAGCCATACAGGCAAATCACGCACTGCCCATGAGGGATGTTGTTGTCTGTGAGGATTTCTTTTCCTTTCTTGTTGAAAGAAAAAGCCAGTGTGTAATTTCACATCCGAAAGCAGAGACAGTCCAAGCTGCAACCATTCCTTACTACCACCCTGCATAACCTTGCAGGTCTCTCTCCTGTCCTCTTACCTCTATTAGTTCATACAGCACAGGTGTACCCAGTTGGCTCTCAGCAATATATTGCAGTGTCTGGGAAATTCTAGATAGGCAGAAAAGGGGCATCAAGAGAAAAAACAGAAGGCAATACTTAATAAGAATGGCTAAATTGATCAAAGGCAATGACAAGGCTTATTCTGAGAGACTGTAATCTGCAGCCCTGAACAAAAAGATACATCTAAACACTTTAAAAGGAAATGACAATAGGAAACAATTATACTCTTCGTATACTATGTCATATGGGTAGGCTACCACAACCTATGGAATGAGCACAGGAAAGGAACCCAAGCTGCCTTTGCTATGGGATGAATGAATTTAAGATAGTGGCTTAATAATTTCAAGACTCCCCTCAACTTACCCCATGATGGGGGTGCATTTTCCTCCTCATTTAGTAAGCAGCAACAGCAGCTTGGGTTGCCCAGCCTTTGAGTCCCCTCTGAGGAAAGGGAAAGAAAAGGGCAAGGCCTTACAGAGATTGGTAAAGCAGGAGTAAAAAAAAAAGGTGGAGCAGATAACTCTGTCCATTTTGTGCTTTGCTGATCAAAAATTCCTTCCATAAATTTCTCCTTTAATCCCCACTTTCAAAACAAATCCCATATACTGGAGAGTAATCCCCCCCCCCCAAAAAAAAAAAGTTCCTGAAAAAGTTTTGGTGATTATGATAGACTTCTTCAAACTGAACACAAATATAATTTCAGAATGATTGCATCACATAGGAATCTTGAGAAACATGAAATTAACTTTTAATGACAATATTTAATTGCTTAATGTTTCCGACCTGCTGCAGAGTTCAGCAAGGGTAAAAGTGTTTTGCTGCTGATTTTTGTTTATACTCAATGTCTGATGCATCTCACTCAACAGCAGTCAGACAGCACTGATAGATTACAGTTGCCCTGATACTGTTTTTCCATTGTGGCCATGTTAACTTTGCATTGTGTTTGTCACTGATTACACCTAGATTCTGAGGAAAGAAATCCAAATGTGGATACAGAAAATGAATCTTCCATCTTTTATATTGTAAGAAGTTCTAAAGCAGTTGAATGTAGGATAAAGATTTGTAGTTGCCAAGAAAATTCTTTATAACATCCTTAGATGCTTTCCAGGCGATTTTCTCTGGTCTCACTAACAGACCTAGGCATTTTACAGCCCCGGGGTCTCATCCAGCTCTTTGGTTGACCCTATCCGGCTCGCATGAGTCAATCGGAAATTAGAAATATTGTAAATAAGACATATGTATTCTTAATAGAAGCACTAATAAAAACCATTTAATTTACTGGTTTTTACAAAGCAATAAAATATTGAGCCAAATTGACCATCCACAATAGTCTCAGTTTCTCACGTGGCCCCATGGGAAAATTAATTGTCCATCCCTGCACTAACAGTCTTCAAACTGCTTGTCACTGATGGTGAATCTGGTCTGTTGATCAATAGAAATGTGTTCCTTGATCTTGGTAACAGTTATTCTTGGAAACACTTGTCTCAAGTAACAAAAACCTTCATATCTTCCTTGCTCATTACTTTCACAAAATTTTTCACCAGTCTGGGTTTTATGTGAAGTCGGGAAAAATATCTTTGTTGGGTCAACAAATGATTCATATGCCATGTTTTACTCTCGTGGAACCAAATTATTTCAGAGTGGTCATTTTTTTAGTATGATGAATGGTTGTCTTATTCACATATGTAACAACAGTACTTGATATATCTGAGCTGCATTCCAAGCAGCAGAGCCACAACTTTTAGATATCAATGTCAGGATTCTGGCAGTTATTCCAATTAAATCATGAGCCTCAAGCCACACTCCCAAAACTAAAAAAGATTCATTAGAAGTTAACATTCCGGCATTAGCCTGGGTGTAGCCAACTCTTGAGATACGTAATTCACTGTCACTCTTGATCCTGCTTTTCCTCCCACCCCTCTGGGTGTATCATCCAACAAAACACATCCATAGCCAAGAGTCATCAATCATGCTCTCCAATTAGATTTTTGTGCAGCAGAAGCTTCAGTCATCTAATCAGTCTCTGAAGAAATTATGAATAGAATGTACTTTTGATTCCACACTGCAGCCTGCTCTTGGAAAAAAAAACCTTCTTTCTGCTGACAACTATAAAATATGTATACAAAATGTTTTATAAGTTGACAATACACAGATATGCTGGTTATATACTTGGAGTACTGGCTGTGCTTCAACAACAGTTCCATGTTTTTGTTTTTATTTTTAATGTGTGCACCATATCCAACAGATACTAAAGGATATACATTACTGTTGTAGAAAAACAAACTATTTCTACAAAATGGTATGTGATAGGTTAAATTACATGTTATTTTTATGATTAGCAACCAAAAACCTACAAGATTCACTCAAAAGTGTTCAGGAAGCAAAATCTTTGTTTCCCAGTTAATCCACAATGTTATACATTCTATATTTTATATATAGAAATTACCTTCTTTTCTCTATCACACAATTGTATCCTTAATATTAGAACAGAAACATTATCCGAAGGACAGCTATGTATTAAGGAACAGAACTACAGAAGTAAAAATGGATATCAAAAACCTACTTCCAAAGAAAGTGTGCAGCTAATCGATAATTTTGATGATAAAAACAGAAGTACTTACTTTTGGATCTGTTCATCTGATAACCCTCGAGGATTCTGTATACCAATCTTTGGTATTTCATTTGGATACTAAAAGAAAACCAAGCCAAGTGTAAATATATAGCACAGCCTTATACCATGATGAAATAACTAGAAAAAAAGTATTTAGATATTTACCTGCAGAGGCACAGACAATACAAGGGTGAAACAGACATACTGAGAATCTTGGTCCTCAGCAGTTGCTGGGTGTAGGGTGATGGAGATTTCCCAGGGAACAGATCTAGTTTGAGAGAAGCACAAGCTAAAGTCAATTGTCAAAAAAGAGAGCAAATTTTAAAAACAACACCTTGGAACTCTCCTACACTGATGACATTAACAGACAGCTTCCTTTACAATCTTAAGGATTTGTATCTATGTAACTCAGAGAGTGATGTAGGAGTGATGTGTCAAGTTTACTCCTTTCTTTTGGCATGTAAGCCAGAGAAGATTATCCATAAGGAAATCTGGCCTCAGGTTTAAATAATTTGTAACTATTTACATATTAATACTCTTCTTGTTATGTTTTACACTTGTAAGACAACAAAACATCTGACAATAAAACAAATACCTGTTTCCTTTAAACACATGAAGCTCATCCAAATAGATAGACTCTAAGACTTCCAGTTCTGAAGGCAAACCCCTGAAGAAAAAGAAATATTGCAGATATATCTCATTTTCTTAAAATTTCTTCCACCTGCATAGTATGTGATGTTTTTATAGCAATAGTATAAAGGCAATAGTATAAAAGGCAATCTCCTTTCAATTGAGTCACAGAAACTGATCTTTAAAACAACACAAAGTTACTTTGAAAAGTGGCATTTGTAGAAATCATATAAAATTCTTTGAATTTACAAAATGCCCCTAAAACTGAAAAAAAAATTGAAAAGAAAACATTTCAGTTAGAATAGCACCATTAGTTTTACCATAAAGATCAAAGTCACCATTACACTGCTCACTATTTTCTAATGTCGATTTTTTATGTGACACCCCACCCTCATCTGTCTTCAAAAGCTCCAATTCTGTCAACTGCTTTAATTTCATACAGCAATGACCAAAAGAACAAGAGCAAAATAGAGGAAGACAGTATTAAGTTCATAGCATTCATAAATGAGGGCAGGAGGGGAAAAGTAATTCTCTCTTAGAATAACCATTTCCTGTACTTGTATAGCTGATGACTATAACAGCTTTCATTCCTTCTTTGTAGGAAGGAAAGGCATTTTTTAATCTGCTAAAAAAGGAATATTGAAGAGTTTTGTCTCAAAGTACAAAACAAAGGAAACTACTCCCCTCTAGAGTAGTGAACTGAACAAAATTTAATTCCTGTTCCTTGAGTCCCTGAGTCAGACCTCTTATTTTTCAGTCTCTGTATCCTATGTCTGAAACAGTATCATATCTATCCTTTTCTAATTTGCAATAAAAGCAACATAAAAACATTTGCACTCTTGAGTGACAAATATAAAGAAATAAATCAGAACGAGATTAAATATCTGCATATAATAATTCAGGAAGAGAAAAGAAAGAGAAGATTAAATCTGTCATCTACTACAAGCCAATTTTTCTAGCTGAAAAAAAAAAAAAAAAACCAAACAGCTTGGCAGATAGTCCCCAAGGTGCTTTTCTGAATAAGCTTCTTGGATAAGAAGCAAAATGTTTTCAAAGATAAAAACAAAGAAAGTCCTGTTGTATTTTGATAAAGCACCTTTGGGACAACTATGACCCAACTATGAACTATTAAAAGTCTCCATGGACATTGAACCTGGCGGTAGCTAAAGTAATGCTACCATATATAGGCTGAAAAAAATCCAGATTACTCTGAGATGGCAGCAAGAAGTGTCAAACTCTTTGAAAGCACTGATGAGCTTTCAGGCCGAATGACCCAGGTTACTTGGCTTTTGTCCCCAAAGTGCTTTTTTTCAAGAGGCAACTGGACTTTCTGATTTTTTTCTTTGAAGACGTTTCATTTCTATCCAGAAGCTTCTTCAGCTCTGAAGAAGGGGCGGGGAACACTTTTGGGACAGCTAGGACGACTGAGAATCTCCATAGACCTTCACTTTGCTTTTTGTTCTGACGTTTCCCCCATTCAGTCCGAAAGCTCATCAGTGCTTCATTGAGGCCAGCCGTAAAAGGCTAAGAAAAAAACAACTTTTGACCGCCATCGTGGCGGGTCCGGATGGTTGCAGCGTACATCTGCTTGCCCCAGCATTAATTATCCTTCAAAGACAAGAGAATGATTAGAAGTTCTCCGTTAAACTCTCCGCTTCCTTATGAACTCTTAATTAGGGTTATGACACCCAGTCTTAAAAAAAAAAAAAAAAAAAAGGTGGAGAGGTTAAGTAGAAGACAGCAAGCAAGTACAGAACCCAGTTTTGGTCATCCGGACAAACCGCCACCGACCGCCCTCTTACCAATCCTCCCCTCCCGTCCGCTCTTCTTCTTCTTCTTCTTCACCTGCCGCAGCCATCTTTGCCAGCCGGAAACCGGAAAGAGGGCCACATCGGCCACGAGTACTTCCGGCTCCAGGAGTTGCTAGGCGACAGGTTGGCGACGCCGTCGTCTGACGCTCGGCAGGTAATGGGGTCTGGGAGCCTGCGGCCTTCCCTCCTTTCCCCCGAAACCACATCGCTCCCTTCCTCGCCAGGAGCCCCTTGGTAATCCCCCTCCAGGCGCGGGCGGGTCGGTGGGTCCGAGGGAAGGGAAGAAGGGAAGAGGGTGTTTTGTTATGAGTTGAAACTGCGCGCACGTTCTGCACAGGTACTGAGAAGGCAGTCCTCGCGGCGGACGAATGTTTCTCTTTGAAACCGGCGTCTGGACTTCAGTTCCCAGAGTCCTCCCGCCATAAAAGTGGCTGAGCTTGAGAAACGCTGCTCTAAATTGAAAAAGGTTGCAAGGAATTCCAGCCTTTCCGTTGCAGCGCCTCTTTCCAAACGTTTCGGAAAGAAACAGGCCTAAGCACAGGATGAGATGTGAAGCCAAAGGAACTCTTGACCGCAGCTGCAGCTGTCATCCTCGACTTTCTTTCTTGGAAAATAAGCCTCTTCTCACTGTTATGTGTGCTGTGTGTGTTAGAAAATACAGTAAAAATTGGGGAGGCGGTTGGGGGGGGGGGAGGTGCCCTTGGGAAGAACTTTATTTCTTGTTGAAACTGCGTGGCAACTGAAATTTGAGAAAGGTTGCTCGTTAAAAAAACAAACAAACCGTAATAAAATATCGAATGAAAATAAAATGAAATGACCAACGTCAGATAAAAGGAAGACAAAGGCATCCAAATAAATAACCAAAGTAAAATGCAATCTGTACATTCTCACAATCTTCTTTCAGTCTTCAAAAAACAAGTGCTTAAATAGCTGTCACAAGAGACCTTTCTTCCTTTCCAGTTTGAAGGATGAGTAAAGCAGAAAACTTTGATTTTGTTGGCTTAATGTGTTGTGCCCCAAGGAAACGTGCTATGAAAAGTCATCAAAGATGTTTCAGTGTTACTGGACTCTTTGATTTTCCAATTCTATGGGATTTGTCTTGTATTTTAGGACTGTTAATGGAAGTCATTGGAGTCCAATGAAGTTTCCAGAAACTGGGAGATACACCGTGAAATCAAAAAGTTTTAAAACAAAGGTTAGAAAGATATGGTACATATAATAATGACCAGACTTCCAATGAGAAAAAGCAGCCAAATGTAAGCCAGAGAAGAGACCTTGCATAATTTCACCAATGTTAACTGAAGTAAAGGTAGATATTCTTGCAGAATCTAGTTAATAAATTTAGTAATAAATTTAGTAATCTAGTATTGCTCAGCAAAGATCTAATAATCAAGCTCCCTGTTACAGGAAGACTCTAATACATGTGTGTGTGTGTGTGTGTGAAAAATATATCATAATTTGATATGGAGGCAACTTCTGAATTATAAAAAATCCAGAAGAGAAAAAGACAAATGTGAGAAAATTATTAGAGAAGAAAAGAGGTCAATTCAAGAATGTGGCAGAGGGAAGTACTGATGACTCAACATGCAGGAGCTAAGTTTCTGTTTCTGTACTCAGCAGGTTATGCACTCGTTGCTTTCCATACATTCTAATCATGGACAAGTATCATGTGTTGGAAATGGTTGGAGAAGGCTCTTTTGGAAAAGTCTATAAAGGACGTCGCAAATATAGTGCACAAGTAAGAGCAAAAGAGAAAAGTTATAATTGACCGAATGTTCAGTGGGGATTGTTCTACAAATAGATTGTGTTTACTTATTCTGATTAGCAATGATTTGTTGAGTAAGCCACAATTATCTGGGCTTCTATAACATGCAAAATCAAAGTCAAAGAAATCTTATTATGGGTTATTAATTCAGATATAATTGGGAAAGAAACATTATTTGACAAAAAAAATTAGGAAAGAAGGCAAATAATGATTTAGCATGTTTCCCCTGCCTTTTCTTTTCTTCAAACATTATAGATTGTGGCCTTGAAGTTTATTCCTAAAGTGGGTCGGTCTCAGAAAGAGCTGAAGAATTTGCAGCGAGAGATTGAGATCATGAGGGGACTTCATCATCCCAACATTGTCCAGATGCTTGACAGTTTTGAAACTGACAAAGAGGTAAAAACATATACTTTAAAATTAAGTGTAGGAGAGATAGAAAAAAGTGTGCACTGCTCATCTTTGAAGCCCTTTCTGATGGATTATGTGCCATAGCTAGACCTTCTCCAAGAAGATTGAGGGCCGTAGAGCATATTTTTACTTCACTTCCCAATAAAGCCATTTCATTTTGTTCAATCAACCTGAGAATGTTTGGATTGCAGTATGTTCCTTTTGTAAAAATCTTGGAATGGCTACCAGTAGTTTTTTAATGGGATTCAGAGTAAAGTTCCCTTTTGCAATTGACTAATGGTGATTTGGTCAATGCCAGTGAGGTTAGAAATGTTTGGAATTTTGCCAAAGGCATCTATTACTACTGGTACTACTTTTGTTTTCTCTTGTCATAATTATATTTTGTAATTTTCTCTTATTCTTTCTCTTTTTTTCTGCTGTCTCTAGGTATTGCAATGTCCACTATCCAGACTTTTTTTTAAAAAAAATTATATTCCTTTATTTTACTTCTAACAATATTAATCTTTACTCCAATCAAGTAATGTCATAAAACTGATTTCATTTCTTTTTTGCCCCTTCTCAAAATTTATCTAAGCTTTAGTAAATCTCCTTTGTAAATCTAATATATAAAATCTTTCTCTTGGTTTACTATGTACAATCCCTTTTTGATTTTTAAAACATCAAATTCTTTCTTTTGATGTCCAATGAGATCATTTTCCATGTCATTTGTAGATCCATTTCCAGTTTCAGCACTCTGTCTCTGTCTTCTCAGATAAAACTTGTTTCTCTTCTGCCCTTTCCTCAGAAACATCTTTTGGACATAGTCTATCCATAAAAAAAAGTTTGGAATTGACATTATTGATGGTAACTTCTGATTCAATTTCTCAAAAGGGTCCTGCAATGTTTTCAATATTATAACACTTTATAGTCATTTTGTAGCTGTTAATTAGATTTATGCTCAGTGCAGAAACGTTAGTCAAGTATTACTATGTTCTTTCCCTGTGCTTCTTTGTGAATTATTATATTGGCTTACTTTTCTGGATCTTGACTGCTAGGTGGTTGTGGTGACAGATTATGCAGAAGGAGAGCTCTTTCAGATCCTTGAAGATGATGGGAACTTGCCTGAGGAACAGGTAACTGCAGTCTGAAGAGTTAGAATGGAGAAATAGGCACACAAGCGGAGAAATATGACAGAGTGAGAAGAATACTGTAATAGCAGTATAGGGGTCGGATCTTGTTAGGTCATGTGCCCCATGCTATGCACATGGCATGAGTTATCGCATCTGCAAAGAGTGAATGGGGAATCACAAGGCTGAAGAGAGGCAATAATTATCACAGGTCTCAAAACAGAAATTTATTTATTTATTTAGCATATGGCACATGTTAGCCAGTGATCACCAAGATTAGGGTTCGGGTTAGAGGTAGGGCTGCCTCTGTGAAAGGAATATTTTTGGGCGGTTTTATCTTTATCCACAGGACGCCTGAATGCTGGTGGGTAGTTCAAGGAGACTCCTTTGTTGTCCCTCCATAGTTTATTCACTCACAGGAATTGAGCCACTGAGCTGTCGACCACAGCAGTGTGCAGGCCCAGCGTTTTACCATGGGAGCCACTGCTACCCCTAAAAAAAATAATGAGGACCAAGAAAGTGCTGTCCATTCATCTGTCTTTTACCAAGAAAAATACTAGAACAAATGATAATAAGGTCAATTTTGACAACAGTGCAGTAGTTAGTAGAATCTAATGTGGATTTTTAAAGAATGAACTCAGCCTATGTGTCTTCAAGCAAATGCTTGTCAGGTATTGTTCATGGTTGAATCTGAATGTCCTTCAATGGAGAGAAGTATCACCATTGGACACTAAATTATGTGATCTCAAGCTCCTTCCTTATACCAACACAACACCCCCCCCAAATCACATTGGAATGTACATTGAGAGCAAACTTCTAATTGGGAGGGTGTGCTTGGCCTGCAAATAGGATAATATAGGTAGAAGTGTATGGTTTTATAATTTATTGGGGAAAATATTAGATTCAAAATTAAGCAGCATCAGAGATTATAAAAGTTATGACGGTGTTATACTCAAACTGGGAGACGTTTTTACAATAGTAAGTAAGTCTCTTCTCAAGGTTAGGATTACAATTTCTCTTTCAGGTGCAAGTTATTGCTGCTCAGCTGATTTCTGCACTCTATTACTTGCATTCCCATCGGATCCTACACCGTGACATGAAACCTCAGAACATCCTGTTAGGGAAAGAAGGCATGATTAAACTCTGTGATTTTGGGTAGGTACCTTATGATCTCCCTCCATTTCCAATTCCTGATCTAAGCACTAAAAAATCTTGGTTGTGTTTGTTTGTTTTCTGGAAGGTTTGCCCGGGCAATGAGCATTCAAACCATGGTACTGACATCTATCAAGGGCACACCACTTTATATGTCTCCTGAGCTTGTGGAAGAGAAGCCATACGACCACACGGCTGACCTTTGGTCAGTGGGATGCATTCTGTATGAACTGTATGTGGGGACCCCGCCCTTCTACACCAATAGCATCTTCCAATTGGTCAGCCTCATCATCAAAGACCCAGTCAAGTGGCCAAAAAACATGAGCCCTCATTTCAAGGTAGCATTTTTTTTTCCAGCTCCACTTAGTAAGATTGATCTCAAAATGAAAGAATCCCAAAAGTGCTTTCTCAAGAGGCAGCTGGATTTTAACCAGAAAGTGCCTCTTTAAAAAGCACCTTTGGGACAACCATGACCTGGATGACTGAGAATCTCCATATATGTGAAAGCATGTGCTCTTTTTTTCTCTCCTCCTAGAGCAGTGCTTTACATTGGTGTACAACAAAAAGTCTATAAGTGTGCCACATCAGTGAGCCACAAAGAAATGTTGGGAAGTGTTGTGCAGCTGCACAGCCGGAACCCCATCTCTATGACATCACATGGATCAGACTTCCTTTGGGTCTCCTACCAGTAACCTGTGACATCATGGGACCTTTAAGTTTTGTGACCTGGAAATCCCACCTATAAAATATGCATTCACACATGTTAACACCTTGTAGTATGCCATGAGATGAAAAAGGTTGGAAACCACTGTCCCTAGAATTTTTAGTCTTTCAATGCTCTGTTACACTCAACATTTCCTATATTCTTTTTGGCCCTTTGCTCCCTCACATTGTTTCTTAACTTTCTCTCACTATTTGTTATCTGTGTTCAGTGCACATGAAGACTTTAAACAGTATTTTAAAAGTCTATGGAGATTCCTAGTCATCATCCAGATCGTGGTTGTCCCAAAGGTGTTTTTCAAAAGGCAACTGGACTTTCTGGTTTTTCTTTGAAGATGTTTTGCTTCTCATCCAAGAAGCTTCTTCAGCTCTGACTGAATGGTGTGGAATGGAAGGATTTATATTCCTTGCAGAAAGCTGGTCATTTGCATTCTTTTAGAATTGTTAAGGCCACTTGCAGGCTTATTTTGTGTCATCAGTGTCACCTGAGTGGTACAAATGGGTGTCGAGCCTTCTTGGAACTGTTGAAAGGACTGTGTTGTAGATTGGAGATAGATGATATCGTATCCCTCCTCCTTTGTTGAGAGAGGGCTGTTCAGTTTTTATACAGGTGGCCTCTTTAAGCCCTCTTTCAAACCAGTGACCCTCTCTGTCCAAATATATATTTTAGTATTTTAAAAGAGTATTTTAAAAGATTAGCCTCTGTTACTTCTTGACTTCAAGCTACTGCTGTACATAGATTTGATGCTATCTAGGTTATTAAAATTTGCACTGCTATTATAAACTAATTTTTGTTGCTATTTCAAACAGTTCCAAATATACAATATGAACCTCTACCTTATAACTGTTTCGTGTCCTGCCTAATTTCTTGGTAGGGAGATGAAATACATTATTTTGCAAATGTAGTTGTCTCTTAAAGAATATTTTTGCACAATATTTTTGCTGAAACCAACAGAATTTTTAAGCCACGGTTTTTCTGAAACTTTAAGAACTGTAAATTTAAACATGGAAACAAAAATAACATTCCAAGAAGTCTTATGCTGATGATAGCCTCATATATGGTTGGATTACAGAGACTCACCCAGTCAAGTTCAGTGAGGTAAGCTAGCGATGCCTACCAGTTTAATCAGGATAGCTTCTTTCATATGTTACATTACTTTATAGAGCTTCTTGCAAGGTCTCCTGACGAAGGATCCTCGTCAGCGTCTATCCTGGCCAGAGTTACTCTATCATCCCTTCATTGCTGGACAGGTGACAGGTAAATATGGTGCTTTTCTTTATACTATTTCCCCTCAATCTTGCTTTTGACTCTGCTTTAATGTGTGCAGTCCATCGAAATCTGGTTACTGACTCGGATCTTTCTTTGCAGTGATCAATGACACAACAGAACAGGGTATTACAAACCCTTTCACGACCAAATTGACCCCTGAATTACAGGCTCTGAAAGACCAACAGGCACATTTCCTGGCCCCTCACAGTGGTCAGTCAAAGATTTTGAAGAAGGCACGTCAGAAGATGGCCCAAGAGGCTCAGAAAAAGGTGAAATGTATAGCCCATAATACTTGGGAAGGATCCTTCTGATATAATGAGTCCACTACATTAATGTAACATATGTGATTTTTTTCTACTACAGGTGAGAGAGAAACCCAAGCCTCCTTTGAAAGGAGAAATAGCTAAGGAAGGCCAGGGCCTTACATGGAAAACCTGCCTAGTTCAGGGAGATCCCAGAGAAAGGTATCAGGCGTCTTCTGGATCTGGAGAACAGAGGTACTGCGTTCTAGAAAACCAAGGAGCAGAATGGGAGCAAGCCGAGCCACCTCCTACGCCTCGGTGAGAATTAAGTATTGGAGCTAAGGGAAGAACAGCTCTCTGCTGTGCAGTCTCACTTCAAACTTTATCTTTCTTCTTCATGGATAGGGAGAACAGAATTACACATGATTATGACCGGGAATTCCCAGAGGGAAAGACAACAAATGGCGGATCAGAAGCACGAGACAGATGTAGTCTCAACACTGTAGATCTGGAAACTGAGGTAAGCATATATGTCTATGTATCTCAGCACTTTGCATCATAGCTAAGACATTTTTTCTTGACTTCCAGGACATTGTGGCCCTTATGAACACATTTTTTTCTGTAGGAGCTGGATAGTGATGAAGAATGGCAGCACCTCATTGATGCCACAGATCCTGCAAATGTACAGCTGTGTGCTCCACTGAGTCTTCTGGGAGACCCTGATTTCGTGCAGCGCATCCGTAACCGAATCCAAGATTCTGGTCAACAGGTGAGATGTACAAAATGTCAAAGAACACTAGATATGTTTTAGGAACTGGTTCTTCAGAAATTAAACTACATGTACTTTAGAGAAAAGAGATGAGGATTTAAGTGGAAATACACTTTTGTGGTCAAACCTCTTTGGCAATTTTGGCCATTAGCTATTCTTCCTAGGAACTGGTGAGCCACGAAATTGAAGGATGAAGCAAATCTTTAAGGGTTGAAGAAAGTCAAAGTCAAGAAAGTCAAAGTTCTTGTAGGGGTCAAGGAAGTCTAAAAGCTAAGCCAGAACATGCCATTGATTCTGGGGGAAATGGCTGTAGAGGTATATCGAGTGAACTTAATGATGGTTGTGCATATTATTGGAGACAGTATAACTAGAATGAATGAACTGTAAAATGTCACACTTTAGGGGCTGGTAGTTTGCTGAATGTTTCTGTTTCTAATATGTTTTTATAGGTCTTAGAAGGAATGCTTGAGGGTGCTTCCCATCTTCGTCCTGTTCTTCATGTCATTTGCAACTTGTTAAGTACACGATGTAATTCAGAACTACTGTACACCTTCTGCAGGGACATAGACCTATCCCATTTTGTGATGCATCTAGTGAGGGACATTTTGGAGAGCTCCCGTATCAAGCAGGTAAGAAAGAGGTATGATTTAAACAATCAGCTCAATTTCAGAAAAATGATCTGGGTGGATGGCAGGCAAATTTTGCTGTACAATTTGTTTAGGTTTTTTTTTATATGAGCATAATTTGAATTGGCATTTTAATGTTTGATTAAAAATCAAACAAAAATCATATTTATTGCGCTTCATCTCTCCAAAGTTGATAGCAGTATTGGAGTATTTGAAATGCAGAATTTGATGGGAAGAATAGCAGGGAACTAAAGAAAATACCCTGTTTCTCCAACAATATGGCCTCCCCAATAGGAAGTCCCAGCATGTTTATAGGCATGAAAAGAAATTAAGCCTCTCCCCCCAAATTAAGGCTTATATTAAAACATGCGAAATGGGGGGAATGGTGGGGGAGGAGCTTGCCGTTAGGAAGTACTTTTGTTGCACACCTGGATATGGTGCTGCCTGCGTTGACCCCAATACGAAGTGCCCCATCAACGCCGAGGTCAACATCCAATCCGTCGCCACCCACCCGCCCGAAGATGCAAGGGGGGGGAATTAACTCCCCCCAAAAAAGACGGCCTAGCCACTTTTTCGGGGCTTAAAAAAAAAAAGAAGACTCGGCCTTATTATATGAGAAACATGGGGAGTAAGTACTATGGCTAGCCTCATCAGTTGATTTCTGGAAGTTTTCATTTTGCTCCAGTTTTCCATAGCCAACGTCTTGCATTTAAAGTGCACATGAGCAATCAAGAAAACGAGCAGATTTTATTTAAGTTAAAGCTGAAATTTCATATTAAGATGCCTGAATCTTATCTCAATGCTGCAGGAGCCTCACAATCATTCAAGATAGTTTTGTCTTGACAGATCTTTCTTTCCTTTTCCCCTTCCTTCCTTCCTTCCTTCCTTCCTTCCTTCCTTCCTTCCTTCCT
>BLBF01000032.1:26835684-26912435 GCA_015471245.1 Laticauda colubrina
CTTCCTTCCTTCCTTCCTTCCTTCCTTCCTTCCTTCCTTCCTTCCTTTCTGCTTTTTTGCATTAGTATAGTCTGCATCTTGTACAAAATTCAGCAGTATTTATGCACTGAGATATTTATTGATCTTTTGCAAACCCCTAGACAATTTTCAGAATATGTATTCTTTTCTTTGTCCTACAGCAGCCATGGCATATTACACTACTAATAGATTTAATTGCAGTGATGTCAGCCTTCTTTGCTAGTGATTTCAATCAAGAGAAAGATAAAGAAAAACAAAGGTAAGAAACTTGCAGGATAGACAGAATAAGAAGGCAAAATAAGTTGTAATACTATTTTCAGTAGAATAGGGGCAGGCAAAATTGAATCACAGAATGAGTGAGTATGGCTGAATAACCTGTGGTTCTATTCTCCTACTCTGTCTTTTTTTTTTTTTAAAGCAGGGCATGGCAAATAATGTCTCCAAATAGAAGCCCCTATACTGCAAGAATTGAACTAGTTAGAGGATGGAGAAAACTGAGTTGCTGTGGTGGGGTTTCAGAGTTAACTCTTATGTCTTAAATCATAAACATAAATGGTTTTCTAGTTTGCAGGAATTTTACACGTCTGCTAGTCACTTCCTAACTCTGCTACCCATACTACTGACTCAGCCAACAGATCAAGAAAGCAGGCTGCGAGAACAAAGCCTTATGGTAAGTATCCATGATCTGATATTTTTTTTAAATTTATCCAGCTGAGTTCTGTTGCTAGCTCGTTTCTTTTCCTCATTCAGCTTCATCATCTGTTGCCCCAATCCATGTGTATGCTGATACACTCATCCCTCAAGGCTCTCCTCAGCTAAGGAATATGGCTTCATTTAATTAGAAGCCATTATAGTATTATTGAATTCTGCGTATAGGACAGCTTTTTTTTTTTAGGTAAGAAAACCTTTACTGTAAATCTGATTTTAAAAAAGTCCTGCACAATCAGATGTGTCTGGTCCAGCAGTTGGTCCCAAGGCAGGAAAAAAAATTTGACAACCCTCTTGTGCTTCTGCTTCTCAGTTTCTGGTATTCAGTAGCGTAGTTTCTAAATATCTTCCATGATTAAAAGCCTTGACAAACTTACCCATATGGATTTGTTTGTAAAAATCATACCAACTTATAAATCTTTCGAAAAGGATTTGGAAGCTTGATGTTTTCAAGTCTTGGTTTTCCAACATACTTTTCAACATGTGGTACATTGAATCTAAGTCTCATGTAATATTGTTTCCTTAATTGTAGGTTAATCAGGGAAATGGTCTTAAAGAAGGAATCCAAAGACCATGAGGAAAACCCCAGTTGTAGAACACACATGTGTTAAATCCAGAGAGGCAGGAGAGCATCACAAAGAAAGTCAGAGTAGCCCCCACAAAATCCCTGAATCCATGACTGAGGTATAAAAGGGGGAGAAGAGAAAACATGGTAGACTTGCAATAACCTATTATTATAGCCTATCTTAATAATCTCACTAAAGTGTAATCCTTATCATCATATGGAGTCTATCTGGTCTACCTTTCAAGGGGGACAAGAAGGTTCAGATTACTTCACACACGTCTTACCATTCTATTAAAGAAAGATTTCAGAAACAGTTGTTGATTTGTTTACTCTCCTAGCCCAGGAGTTCTCAATCTTTGTAATGACATGGCCCTTTAAAATCACTGATTGTTTGGAAACACTCCACAAATGATACTAATGGTGCCAGAAGCAAGGAGTGTCCCATTTTTAACAGCACCTACCCAAAATGCTGCACTTGGTGCTGTGATTTCTTGCTAGCTTTGAAAAGTGGTTGTACCTTCCCTCTCTTTCAGCTGAGTATCCACATAACATGGGACTCTTTCCTCCTGCTTTTCCAAGAAGTTAGTACTCTGTAGGTTCTGCATTCCCCCCACTTCCCACTGTTCAATCCATTTGGCCACCAAGCAATCTGTGAAGTTTGCTAATGGACCTAGGGAAAGTATATTTATCTTATTTCAGCAGCACAGTTTCCCTGTGTTGGTCTGGGTATTCTTTCCACCCACCTTTAAATCTGCTTCATCAGAATTGTAATATTTGCCCTTTTTTCCCTTCCTTTAGTGTTTCATCCATTTATGTGACAGCATGGATCGCACCTGTCCATCAATCTCCAACACTTTCTACACCAGCTTGCTTGAAGATCATCAAGCTCTGCTGGATGCATTCTACCAGGGTGCAAGCTCAGCTCAAGAAGGTAATGGATGCAACGGCAAAGAGTCTGGCCTCCTTGAATTTTGAAGATATTACAAATTGGCCATTATATTTCTCCATCAGAACTTTCTCTTATTCTTAATCAATGGCTTCTTACAAGCATTATGTTTCACTTATATTCTCATATAATTATTACAGTGTTTTTCACCTCTGTGCTCTGGGCCAATTAGAGAACACATAGCAGATGTGATATTGATGTTCCACATAGTGCAATCAAATTGTTTGCATTACTGCTTACAGGGAATAGTAATGAGTACCTAAGTTTGTAAGCCACTCAGACTCAATTATGTGAGATGGATCCCCCAGTCTTTATGTAGATTAAACAAATCAAATAAGTTCTCATTATGATGCATCTGGTCTTATTCTTATCCCGTTGCCTTGAACTTCACTGAAAATGCCCCAGTAAAGCCAGATTCTTCTCAACAGTGACAACAGTAGCTTTTAACATCTTAACATATATTTTTAAATTTCATTCCATGTCTAAACATAATTACTTTGAAACCACATACAATTTATATTTATCAAATAAACACCCAAATTTTTTACATTTTTCTAATATTGAATTCTGTTTTGTTCATCAGTTCTATTTGTTCTTCATATTTCTGTTGTTTTTTGTCTTCAATTTATTAATCTGAAAGCTGGCTAATGCAGCAAATTCTTTTAATTTTCTCATTGTTGATGATTCGACCGAAAACCAAGAAAGATACATAGTGATTCTTCCAAGCAGATTTCTTTATTGTTCCACACCTATAGACATAATTTTGCAACACTGAAGGACTCTACTACTTACATCAAATATATATTGTGAGAACTATTAGAGAAGGACTGTCTTCACTCTCTTTCTCTCACACCAACTATTTGAACTAATTCTTCTGGAATACACTGCCTCTCTCTTGTGAAAATGGACCACAACATTCTATTGCACGGATGTTAAATCCATGACGTCACAATGCCATCACATGATGTTTTGTGATGTTTTTCCCATTCGCAGAGCTGGGGTGGGCATGGCCTGTGCGGGCTGCCAGTTTGACACCCCTGTTCTATCACATCATTCAATGCTCTTTAAAGCATTTTCCAATACCAACACAAATCTCTCAACTTGTAAGCCTCTTTTTTAATTTGTGTAGCTAATATTCTCTCATCTTGCCTTATATCACTATTCAAAGTTTCAAGACACAAGATAAACAAGAAAGGGATAATAGGCAGCCTTGTCTTGTTCCCTTTGCATTGTTAAATCTTCATTTGTGCTTTCTGTGAGGTATAAATTGATTTTACCCATTTTATAAAACTATCTTCAAAGATCGTATCTTCTAAACTTCACATAAAGAGGTCACTATAAATTATCAAAGCCTTTCTCTGCATCTAAAAAATTAGCACAGCTTGTTTTTTATTGCGCTGTTCCAAATATTCTATAATGTCAAATACCATTCCAATATTATCTTTTAATTGTCTTTTTAAGTAAAAATCCACATTGATCTTTCTGAATAACTTCTTCCATAATTATTTTCAATTTGTCTGCTGAAATCATTGTAAATAACTTATAATTGCTATTCAATAATATTTGTTGCTGGAGTTAAATCTCCTCCCTCTTTATGTATTAATGCTATATTAGCCTTTTTTCCAAGTCTCCGCCCCTACCCCTGTGTAGAATTCATCATATTTTGGAGGAGCTGTAAAATTTTATATACAAAGCATTTGTACTAAGAACCTGGTAACCCATCTGCTCCTGCTAGTTTCCCTGGTTTAATATTTTTTTTATAAATTCAGAAATTTTACTTATTGTTACAGGTCCATTCATAATCTGTCTTTGGTTCTCTGTAAGAATTGGTAAATTTTGTTTTTTAAATAATCATCCTTTTATTCCAAGGGAATATCAAGTCCTTTGTACAAGTTAGAGTAACATTAATTGTATAGCCACATAGTATATCCCTCTTAACATTTCAAAATCCTTTTCTTTCTCTCTTCTTAATTTATACACTAGCATTTCATTTAAGTGTTTTTTTTATGGTGAGACCAGTCTATTTAGCCATTTCACTGGTTTATTTTCAAATTCAAATTAAATTTCTATAGGAACTGATATCTCTGTGAACAATAACAGAAAGTGAACTATGTGAAGCAAAAGAATTCTGAATTTGCAGTAATCATTTTTGGGTGTGAAGTCTAGCAGCATGTCAGTACTCGTTGACTTGAAATGTTGCACCATTGTAGATACCAAAGCAGGGAATTATAAAAAGGGTTTATTTTGTATTCATGTAATCTTTCCATTGTATTCTTATTACTTACCAGCAGTATTTCCAAAACCAGCTGAGCCAGCACATGAGTGGTGTCAGTGCTTGGCAGCTGCTTTTACAGAAGCCCTGGCTGCATCTTGTGGCATCCCAGGAGGGAACCTCAAGCTTCAAAAAGCCAAAAAGCAGGTGTGAGTTGATTTTGCATGTATACTTATCAGCCACTGGCAACATAGTCTATTAAAGCAGCAGGGGTTGGCAATATCATTGGCATCACTTGCAGTGAAAGTGTTGCTTCCTGCTGGAGAGAAAACTTACTGCTTACAATGCATTACTCGGCAATGGTATTTAGCATTAATAATATCAAGAGCCAGTTTGGTCTAGTGGTTAAGGTATTAGACTAGGATCCAGGAGCCCCAGAATTCTAGTCTCACCTTAGGCACAAAGCCAGCTGGGTGACTTTCCTCCTGAGAGTAACTTTCTCTCAGCCCCAAGAAGGACTAGTGTGGAGGGCCATTATTTTATTATGTTATTTTCTTTTTTCTTTTTTTATATGGTGTTTTTATATTTTTGTAAAATTCCCTGAGTCATCATACACAAATAAGTGGCAGTATAAATTTTTGAAATCAATAAATAAAATAAATGAGGCATGGCAAATCACTTCTGGGAAATGTTGCCTATGAAACTGCAGGGATTCATCCGAGCAGTCTCAGAGAATCAGACACAATTGAATGGAAGAAAATAATAATAATAATAATAATAATAATAATAATAATAATAATAATAATAGTAGTAGTAGTAGTAGTAGTAGTAGTAGTAGTAGTAGTAGTAATGGTATCGATACTAGTAGCCAAACTAGTCCTGCTATATTTCTGATCTGAGTTTGTGATGTCTGGAGAGTGACTAATATTTAACCCTATTGTTTGTGATGTGAAAGCAAGTTAAAGCAGACATAGAATCCTATAAAAGAGGACTCAGGCTCCAAGTCCTGTTGTCTAATATTTCTCGAAGAGTTGCTCCTGCTGCTTTTATTTTTCCCTTTTATCTAGTCGATTGACCAAGAGTTTCTCTTGTGGTTTTCTTTCAGATTTCCCAACAAATAGCTGAAAAGCTCACCAAGAAAGATGACCGACTGCTTCCATGTCTTTTCTCATCCACCATGTGTCCTACTTCTTCTATGAGCGGGCTAAAGGTAAAACTTTTGATCAAGGGTCTTCAGATTCGGCAAGTTTAAGACTTGTGGACTTCAACTCCCAGAATTCCTGAAGTAACGTGACTGGAGGAGGAATTCTGGGAGTTGAAGTCCACAAGTCTTAAAGCTGTCAAGTTTGAAGACCCCTGCTTTTGACGGTTTGATCTTATTTGCAACTCATTATTGTGTGATGAGCCTCTTTTTCTTCCTTCAGTTTTTTTTTCTTCCTTCTTCAGGGGAAAGAAGGGATAAAATTTCAGCAGTCCATTATTGTTTTGTCTTTCCATTGCTTAGGTCCTATATGCCTGCTGTCATGTCAGTCAGGCTCTGTGCCATCGCATAGCAACTCCAGAATTCCTGAGCCTCCTAATCTGCCACCTGCAGGGCAAGGTATTCATTTTCCTTTCATTCTTCACTGAGAAAGAGAGCTGCCTGTTTACAAATACAGATCCTTCACTCAAAGACTGCTCTGTTTTGTTCATGAGGAGAAAAAGCAAGTAACTACCTTCTGTCCTGTAAGGGTATCTATCATAGTGCTTAACATTGCCAACTCTGATTGGCAGTGCTTTTTTTCCAGGAACCTTTCCCATCACCTCATTCATCCATTAACTGGCAAAACTAAATTTCTCAGTATTTTGAGAGTTCATAAACTGGTAACTAGAAACAGTCTGGATGAGAAAGTGATGAGGTAAAAAGGGCGAGACAATAGGAGAAGACAGGGAAGAAGAATTGAGGCAGCTATGGAATAGTTCAGAAGGAATACTAAACAGGCTCCATGTTGACTAGATCTTACAAAAGTTGAAGACTTGGAGATAGAGTGCTTCAAAACTAAGGTCTGTGTCTTAAAAGGTCTTGCTGCCTGAAGTTGCACGAGTCCAGGCTGTTGAAGCCTCATTGAGGCTCATCTCCCTGATGTTGCTCCAGTGCCAGATTCTACTTCCACAGTAAGTACCAGAGCAAAGCTTTTAAAAATGAATTGATGAAAATTAGAAGCAAAATGCTCAAAATTTGGCTACTCGATTTCAGGTCTCCCGTTTGAAGTCTTAAATCTCTCCTGCAAAAACGCCAACAGGTAGATGGAAAACTTTTAGTCATATTATGGAATGCCTGAAACTTCCCCAAAACTGGGGAGGCTGGCTTGTAGCTCTGGCCTTTCAGGGTTTTCCAAGCTAGGTTAGGAAGGAGGTAGGGGCTAACAGGGGTTTTTCTTAGTGTTGAAAATGAACAATTCTTATTTCCACGAGGCATGATCTGTAAATCCTTAAATTCTTCATTTGCCTTGCTTTAAGGAAATATTCTTTCATCACATAAAACAAAAGACCATTTACAACAATGAGAAATGTTTGCTCCACACTGTAAATTTATAAGCAAACCTCTCTAAGTATTTGCCGAAATTACCTCAGATTCATCTGTAGCTGTTTGAAAGAGGGCATCCCTCAGCAGTGAGATGCTGCAGAGAGCCTCTTTTTTTAAAGCATTCAATGGGAATTTTGCTGGCAAGATGTTAAAGGTTTTAAAGCAGGGAGGGAGCCATGTGTTTCAATCCCATACCCATTGTATATGAGGAAATATTGTTGAAATCAATAGGTTGTATTTCTCTGATTTACAGACCTTTGAGAGTTTTTATAACTCTGCAGGGCAAGTGCAAAGTAGGGGAATTTAGGATATTCTTTTCTTTCTACCTAAAGTGGCTTCTGATAGCTTTCAGAGGAGAACATTATACTACATATGTCCTTCAATAAAAATTCCAATTGAGGACTTTTTTAAAAAATGGCACATAAAAAGAAAAGTAAAGAAAAACTTTCTTCTTGGGCAAGCAAACACAAGTAATTCTTGCGTATAGTGAAATGTGAGTGAGTGTAATGAACTTCTTTTAAACAAAGAGCAAAAGTGAAGGGAGAGGATAAATGCAGCACTTTCCACCAAAAATGACAATTGAGTTTTAATGAAAGTTGGCACTTCCTGAGAACTGAAAATATCACACTTTTTTCCCAGGAATGTATGAATTCTTAAATTTGACTGTCAGGCTTGGAAGTATTTGATTTGTGATGACTGTGCTGGCCCAGCAGGGAATATATCTTAAATTTAATCTGAGCACATCCTCTACTCTAGATATTATAGGTTTGGGAAATAAGTTTGACCTTTGAAGGAACTTTGTTAAATAAGGATATTCCGGAATCACTCTGCTGAAGCAGCAATGATTCCACTATCATTTCATAGCACCAGAACACAGAAGATTATTTTTATGTTCTTTGCACATAGCCTTGTAAATTATCTTCTAGGTGTCATATATTTCCAGTTTGATTGATTACCAACAGTTGTATGGACTGTACTTCAGCAATTCGAGATGATTTACAGTATATAGACTAAAAACAACCTGAAACTGAAACATTACAATCAAACAATGTAATAGTTATCATGTAAAAATTGCAGCCTAGTGAAAAGTTTCCTGAATGAATTCAGATAAAATCTTCATTAATTAAGAAAGTGGGGAGGCAACCTGACTCCTGGAGACGTATAATTTCAGGAACAGAAGCTACTACTGAGAATGGTGTTCTATGGGTCCCAGCCATTCTGATCTCTCATTGCGTAGGCATCCATGGCACCTTTTCCACTGGATAAATGATGACGTGACATAGGTGATTCCCCACAATGTTTTGGATGACAGATCATTCACCAACACCCAACCACAACTATTCTCAAAAGTATATCTGGTTCTCAAATGATTTTCAGAGGCTGTGGAAGCTGCATGAGCATGGGTCAGCCTTTCCAAAGGCAGATAATTCTAAATCTTAATCAAGAAATCTTCAAGTAATGTTCAACTGATGATTTCATGGTTATGTAACCTCTGAAGTGCCAATGCTTTATTCCTTGTACTTATTTTCTTAGTCACTGAGCAAGTGCTTCAGAGAACATTAGGAGTTTTATATGATTTGTTCTTTTTCTTTTAATTATCTATTTTTTATGTTGGTTCAGGTCTGATATTGTGTTAAAAGAGACCATGCGGCTTTTCAACCACAGAGCAAATGCGTCTATTCTAGTGAGTATTCCTCCCAGCTGAAACTAAAAAAGGATTTAGAATTTCCTACTTAAATTCACCCACCTCCTAGACACAGTTCACTTGTTAATTCATTTCTGTAATAGACATTTAAGTAAAAGAGAATTTCAAATGTATTGCATTATAGATGATGGTATGACCAGAATTGTGCCCAAAATTTCTGTTGGTCAGACATTTGTAAAATGAGTTTTCCCCCATTTTACAATCTTTCTTGCCACACTTGTTCAGTGAATCACTGCTGTTGTTAAGTTAGTAACCCAGTTGTTAAGTGAATCTTGCTTCCCCACTGAGAGAAGATTACAAAAGATGATCACATGACTGTGGGACACTGAAACTGACATAAATATGGGTCAATTGCAAAGTGTCTGAATTTTGATCGTATAACCATGGGCATCCTGCAAACATCGTGTGAAAAATGGTCATAAGTCAATTTTTTCAATGCCGTTATAACTTCAAAAGGCCACTAAATGAACTGTTGTAAGTTGAGGAATACCTGTATACCTTTTCATATTTTATCTTCTAATTTTTTCTTCATGTTTCTATAGTTTTTAATCCTGTATAACCTCTTTTGTCATGTAGAGTGCTGCAGGATTGTTACTGGCCTACCTGATCCAGTATGGTGCTTCGGTGAAACTGAGCCCAAAGCAAGCCTTGACAAATATAGCTACTGCACTTGCAGAACCTGCAGAGGTAACTGTCCAACTATATAGAGCAGGAGTGTGAAACTCCATTTCATTGAGGGCCGCATCAGGGTTGTATTTGATCTTGGGGGATGTGGGTGTGGCCAGGAGCGAGTGTGGTCAGGGGTATGGCCAGCTCAGCATCACTTGTCACAGCTCTGTTTTCAGCTGCGACAGCCTCCTGCCAGGAAAAATGGAGCTGTTTCCAAGGCCGCCCATGGGCCAGATCTAAGCACTCTGTAGGCTGGGTGCAGCCTGTGGGCCTAGAGTTTGACACCCCTGATATAGCGTTTGAGACACGTAGAGTAGAGTAGAGTAGAGTAGAGTAGAGTAGAATAGAATAGAATAGAATAGAATAGAATAGAACAGAACAGAACAGAACAGAACAGAACAGAACAGAACAGAACAGAACAGAACAGAATTCTTTATTGGCCAAGTGTGATTGGACACACAAGGAATTTGTCTTGGTGTAAATACTCTCAGTGCACATAAAAGAAAAGATACATTCGTAAAGAATCAAGAATCATCAGGTACAACACTTAATAATAGTCATAGGGTACAATAAGCAATCAAAAAATACTAGGAAACAGTCCATATAAATCATAAGGATACAAGCGACAAAGTTATAGTCATACAGTCACAAGTGGGAGGGGATGGGTGATAGGAGGGATAAGAAGATTAGCAATGATAGTAGTGCAGACTTTGTAATAGTTGAACAGTGTTGAGGGAATTATTTGTTTAGCAGAGTGGTGGCTTTCGGGGAAAAAACTGCCCTTGTGTCTAGTGAAAAACAGAAGACTCTAAATGGATTCACAAATGGATTCACACTCTTATAGAGTAGGGTGAAACCTGTGTTCTTCCAGATATCATTGAATCATAATTCTTTGCATCCTCAGTTTTGGATGGACTTCTGAGATTCATCATTCAGCGACATCTTGAATGGACTGTTCCTGCCATATAATACAGTGGCCAATTTGTGATTTAGACATTTGGTGGTAGTCTATTACAAACCCTTCTCATGTCTTTCAGCTGTACCTCCCTTCTCCCATGGGAGCTGGCTTCTATGATGGGCTCTTGTTTTTGCTGCTACATTTACTAAGCCAGGTATGGGTTTCCTTCTCCGTTCCACTAAGGAACTGCTCTGAATTGTTAAGAGTGTATAAGTTATCCAAGAAATAAAACAGTTTTCTACCAAATGGTAGTGAGTGAGAATTGACCCGCATTATTTCTTTGCTGTGCTATACCCAGTTCCACTATATGCATGAGTAGAAAAAAGGCTCCACTTAAATGTTGCCCCTCCCTTTTTTTTTTTTTTTTCACAAAAATATCCTTGGATTCGGGGCAATATCAGAAGACTGAGAGAAAATGGAAAAGAAATGGCTTTCTTTTTAGAAATGGAAAATGCAATTTGCCGTGTGATTACACCGATATGTGTGATATATTTGATAAAGGCGTGTCAGATTTAAGAGGGAATGTCTATAATAAGACCTTCTGCATTCAGCTGGGTGGTTTGAATCTGGATTCTCTTGGACTAGGAAGATACAGCAACCGTGAGAGAATTTGTGGCCTCAGAGCTCTGGAGCATTGTATGGCATCGCTTTGCTATGGTGTTCCACTTGACCACTTGGCAGCCAGTGATGGAAGGTGAGACCCCGAGAGCTGGCCAGCAGCCCCCGGTGCCTGACTGGAACCTACTGTCACCGCACGGTGAGTTTTATTTTTGTTAAGGGGACATTATAAAGTCAAGTTTGATATCTTGGGAATCATTTCCTTCTGTCCACATACTAAAAGACAAAATGTGAGAATTCTAGTCCATAAGGCTAAGAAGAGGCTGTATAACGTCAGGATGTCCTTGCTGTCTTTCTGGGCATTAGACATGGACATGGGTGCTGCCTTAAGTGAAAAAGGACAGGAAAGCATTGAGTGGATGCATCAGGGATGTTCTCTCTCTCTTGCTGTAGGGACCTTGCTCTTCCTCAGCTTAATCCTCTTCGTCTTTACCCAAGAACCTCACCAGTGCCTTTTCCAGCTGGCCCAACCCAGTAGTGTTATGATGGCAATGCTGAACAAGCTACTTGAACCTGGCTTTTTGAAACACTTGGCCCAAATGTGAGTAATCAACAATCCAACGTTGACCTAAAGAACAGACAAAATGGACACAGCAGAGTTACACTCAAAGGCCTACATGCTTGTTTTCCGATTCCGATTCTGTAAATACAACCATAAGATGCAACAAAACATTTTGAGGTGGAAATGGCATTGTGAAACTACATGCTTTTCATTCACCCAAACACTACTAACATCATCCAAAACAGTCATACCATCTCTCCTGCACCTCATGTTGGTCGCATTCTTCAACACTGGGCTTTTCAAGAAGGATCTGCCAACGGGCAAATATGGAACGATCTGAGCATCCCCACTCCCAGATATTTTCCTAATGTGATCGCTTTTGAGAATATTTAAAATGTATGCAGCATAATTTGTTTTCCCACTAAAGATTCTAAGTTACTGGACTTAGTGTCTTTACCCATTCCAAACTTTCAGCACCTGTACTCATATTCTAATTAATATTCTCTGCATTCCTTATTAAATTATTCCAACAGCAGCAAACAGGGAACCATCTGAGCACCTCACTTCCTCACGTCACTTCCAGATCCTAAAAATTACAATGGATTATAATGGATGCAGATAACCCTCTTCTTGCAGATACCGAGAATTTGAGATAATTTAGTTTGACATAACGTTTTGTTTGTTCTCCATGAAACATATACAGGATTTCAGTTTCCTCCAAGTTCATCTTCAGATGATACTTGGGAGTGGGCTTTTGGAGTGGTAATCCTCCAATTTTGGAATATCTTTTCAGCAAAGGTAGCATCTCTAGTCTAGTCCCTGTCGCTGCTAGGTGATTTAGGAAAGCAAAAAATGAGACATTATCCTCTTTATTACATTTTTTAATGCAGGGAAAGGCTTTTATATTCTTCCGTGATATTTAATATTTCTGCAGTTATATTTTTATTGCTGCTTGTACGCTTACCAGGGCATTACTTATAATTCTATATTTTTTCAGGTTTTGAATGCGTTCACATCAAATGTTGGATTTTCATTGTAAGGCACCTTGAGATCTTTTGAACATCTTTGAGATCTTTTGAGATCTTTCCCCCTTGAAAGACATCCCCTAAAATTGAAGAGTGACAAGCCAGGGAGCAGTTGATGGAACTTGGGAAGTTGCCGTCTCCTAAATCAGACCATTGTTCTGTCAACTGCTGTCTGCTGCACTGAATGGATGGCACCTTTCCCAATTCCTGAATGAAAAAGTCAGACCCAGAAGCAGCCCTTCCCTTTTGTGGAGTTGAAGTCCACAAATCTGGAAGCTGTCAAGCTTGAAGAGCCCTGGCATAAACATTTCATTTGACTTAATGTTTTCTGAAGCCACTGATGCTTGGGACTGCAGCTGATATACTAAATCTGGTGGAATTTGATCATCCTAATGCCTGACTTGCTGCTCTTTTTCTCCTTAATCCCCAGGCAGGTGCAGGAGGACAGTGATCCCAAACTGGTGCCCACTGCTGTGCTTCAAGTCTGTCGGGTATTCTGTTTCCCGTTTGCTCTGGATGTAGACCCAGGAACTTTAGAATATATCATAACAAGCCTGAGGGATTCTCAAATCCCTGCCCATTTACTCCAGGTAAAATCTGTTCCATCATTTAGGTACTTGCAAGGGGGTGGGGTCAGGGAGAATAGCCTTGTAGTTCCCTACCTGTGCCCTGGCTGCTCTTTTTCCTGCATTTCATCCTGCTTCCTGATGACTACACATGTAAAGATGGCCTAGATAACTAGAGAGAAGTTGTACTTTTGGTGTAAGATAAAAATTCCAACCTTTGGAAAACATAAATGGATTTTGATTTCATCATGCTGTTCTTCATAAGAATCTCAATTCATTCCTGGACTCCTTCCTCTACTTTCTTAGGTCTCCATTCAACATCTTCCCATCTCAGAAACTGAGTTGCCTTTGAGCCTTTTGTGCCGCTTGGTATTGAGTGATGAGGGAATCATTGGGCAAGTGGTGGAAGTAGCCACCTCAGAACAAGCCCTTGTCTTCTTGTCGGCCATTTTGCTTTCAGATCAGATCGCTATTACTGCAGACCTGCTCTCTCTGCTCACTCACATAGCCCGGGCCAGTCCAGCTCACTTGCCTTTCCTGCAGAGGCTCCTGATTGACACAGATTCAGCTTCCCAGCTGTTGAATCATGTGCTTCGCCATCGGGATTGCCTGATCCGAGCTAGAGCTTGTAGCCTTGTAGGCAATCTTTTACGACATGGACAAGGATTTCCTCATAGACTGTGGCACAGGGCTGGATTGCAGGAATTTTTGGTGGATTGTCTTTCAGATGAAGATGAGCACGTACGTTGCTCAGCCAGCTTCGCCGTTGGTAACGCAGCCTACCAGGCTGGTCCTGTAATGCAGGGTGTTCACAAAGCCGTGCCTCGGCTTGTTCGGCTCCTGGGAGATTCTCAGGCAAGGACCCGTTGCAATGCCGCTTCAGCACTGGGCAACTTGGGACGACAGTCCATGGAGGTGGGAGATTTGCTGATCCAGAGCAGAGCACCTGAACTTCTGTTGGATGCGGCCTGCCACGACTCCCATCCTGCTGTGCAAGAGGCAGCGCTCTTTGCTTTACGCTCCATTGGTCAGCAGTCCAAGATTCACCAGGTACAAAGTCTGTAATTTTGAAGGGTGATGATGGATGACTATGAACTCTGGTCCAGTGAGGAAAGATTGGAGACTAGCAGTAACTTTAGTGTAGACCCTCAATGCACCATAGAATTTTTCTTCTCAAACTTAATTTACTAGGCAAGAATTAAAATATTATGCATTAGATCTAGAAAGGTTATTCTATTAGACAGTTATTTTTAGTCTTAAAGAATGCCATTCTAAATACTGGCACCCAATGTTACTGGAAAAGGAAAAGTCCAGAATGTTTATTTAATCTCATTTTGTCTCCTGGTTTCTATTAACATAAGACTGGCACTCTCTACCCTCTCTTAACTTAATCAGCAGCCATCAGTAAGCCTCCATTTTTTTGTACAATAATCACATGATTGGGAATGCAAAATTAATTTTATGTTAGCTAAGCATAGGATCTTTAGCAGTTTTGTCCTTGTATCAAGTGTTTTTAATATATTTTGATAGATATTTGTTTTTTAAAGAATTCCTGTGTCACAAATGTTTTGTTAATCAGATACAATAGATTTTTATGTAAAGATATATGATATAGCTTTTCTAGCTACTAGTTTGTGGAGGGAACAAAAGAGGCTATTTGGAAAAAAATGGAATCCTTAATGTTCTCTCAGCTTGTTTGCTTGCAGACATTTCAGTACCCATCTAGGTAATTGCATCAGTGCTGGTGAATGTGGGATTGTGTCTATGGATGCTTGATTTGTCTGAATGCCATGCTTCCAGGAATGGCAAGCTTTTATGGATTTAGTTTGTTCTAGGCTGCTCAGTTTACCAGTTAGAACGATGGTTGAGTCTGTCCACAAGTTATAAGATTAAGGAGTCTTCCCACTGACTGCTGGCTGGGGTACCTGCATGCGCTTTGCTTGTCTTCTGCCTGTCTGTCCCACATGGCAGCCGCTACAGTCCTTACATTCCACACTATAGATGACGCCTGTTTTTTTCTTCTTGGCCTTGTGAGTCTTTTGATTTACTTAAGATGTTCTGGAGGACTTTAGTAGGTTTGTGTGCTATCATGATGATGTGTGGTTGTAATAGTTGTTTCTAAGATGCTTATGATGTATGGTAGTGTTCGTGTTTGTTTAGCTTGTATTAGTTATGCTGTAGTGGGTTGAGTGCTCAAGCACTTTTTGATTAAGTTGCATGGGATCCATTTTGTTGTTGGATGTTGCATAGGTGTTTTTTCTTTCTGGTGTTTTGGGTTGCTTCACTCTTATGAAAAATGTTTTTAGCCAGCTTTACTTGTGGGAGGTTGGGTTGTTACTTTGATAATGGAGCACTTACTTTGTGCAGATTGTTTTTCAACAGAATTGCATTTCAAATTTGCCATTGATTCCTTTGCTGATCAGCATATTCAGGAAAGGTAGTGTTTTTTTCTTTTTCTTCTCTCGTGAAGTTTATTCCTTTGAAAATGGAGGTATTTTTAGAATGGATTGATTTGTGAGAACACAGCCCTACATAACTATTAAGTTTCCTTTCTAGGTGCTGATGTCACTCCAAGCAAGTGAAAAACTGGAAGCACTTTCCATTCATGGATCTCAGGCTTCAACGTCTAGTAGTCCTCGGCCCACATCAAGGCACTGTAAGAAACTGATACATCTCCTACAGGCTGCACACAGTGTATAAGATCTGAAGAACAGATACAACTTTTCATTTTTTTTCTGAATGCTTTAGGTTTGGAGGACTGTAAAGTAGTAAACTCCATTGTAAATACTTTTTGAAAATAGACTTTAGTGCGCTTGGAATATTATTTTGATTCTTGCCTGAGATTAGAAACAGCAGTCACAAACTGTTTTTTTTTTTAAATCAACACTATAAACTGCCTTCTGTAATGGCAAGTCTATGCATATAATAATTCTTTTCTATTGTGAAGAAGCTATGCTGCACTGTTTTCCAACAACTTGGAAGAAGGACTTTCATGAAGTTGATTCTTGTGGCAGTTTTCTTTGGAATGTTTATGGTGGACATCTACCAACATATAACAGTCTCTGTTCCTGAAAAGAAGAAAAGGTTTTAGCAGCATCGCTGGCTAAAATGTTTGCTTTTAGTTTTGCAGAATAACACAGGACAGAAGCTATAACACTTTTTAAAAATCTTGAATAGGAATAGGATTTCTACTTCAACTGACTGATCAATTTTGATCCTGCTCATGAAGGTTTCCCATTTTTATTTATTGAGAACTTTTCTAGAATATTTCCGTGGCTAGTCTCCTGTCTTTATTATTGTTAGGTCTTTGTAATAAAAGCTCGTGTTGATATTCAGTGTTCTTGCTTATCTATGTACCATTAGAAAACTGTAGAAGATATTTCGGATTCTGAAAAGTGACAGCACAAACTTAGTCCTGTGCGTTAAATATTTAAGGATTATATATATGACTAGAAAGACTTTTAATATATTTTTCTAAATAAAAGAGAGAACAGATTGAAACAATGCTGAGAGCACGGCCTTTCTGGAATTTAATATTACTGTTCTCATGCACTTCCCCTCTTTTTCCAATTTAAAAATTATAATTTTACACTTGGAAATCAAACCAAAGATCTTCAGGATGATACAAGAATTATATTTTTCCTATCATTCCTATCATATCACCTATTTTTACAAGCTTAGTAACTTTCAAGACATTTAAGAGGTTCATAGTACATCTCTTTGGTGAAATAAATAACATTTAGTATGAAAAAGAATTATACATATATTCTTTCTAAGTGTTGTTCTCCTGCTCAAGGTTAATCAGACGCAATTTTCATTGATAAGAGACACAATTACCTGAATTTGTGTCTGTAATGATCTTAGCTGAATTGTAATGTACATTCAAATGAGTATCACCCTTGGTATGGTACAGGTAGTCCTCAATTTACAACCATTCATTTAGTGACCATTCAAAGTTACAACAGTACTGAAAAAAGTGACTTATGTCCATTTTTCACACTTACATCCGTTGCAGCATCCCTATTGACACATGATCAAAATTCAGATGCTTGGCAACTGGTTCTTATTCATGACAATTGCAGTATCCTGGCCTGGGGTCATATGGTCATCTTTTGCAACCTTCTGACAAGCAAAATCAACTGGGAATCCAGATTCACTTAAAAATCATGTTACTAACTCAACAAATGCAATGATTCACAACAACTGTGGCAAGAAAAGTCATAGAATGGGGCAAAACTCACTTAATGTTTCACTTAGCAACATAAATTTTGGGCTCACTAATGGTTGTAATTCAGGGACTACCTGGAATAGCTTTCCAGCATTGACTTAGGAATCACTGCTCACACTTGCACACATTGACCAAAGTAAAAAAATGTACAAACTGGGACTCTTTAAATTGAGAAAAAAAAAATCTTTCACCCAAAATTCAAATCCTTAAACTTTTTTTTTATTAAAAAGACTACATTTCATTTTTAAATATTTAGCCATAGAATAAACACTGCTACATAATTTAGAGCCTTTCACCTTTCCTGGGCAATGATAATAGCTATTTTCCAGCCCTTCATTAGGAGTCTCTATCCTGGAGCAGCAGGGCATTGCTGCCACCAAAGGAAAGGAAGAAAGCATAAAGAACCAGAGAGAAATATCAACACAATACATGCCTTCTGCATCAGAAAGAAAAAGTTAGGGCTTTTTCACTGAGTGGAAAAATTATCGCCAGGGCACAACACAAAGGGTGGGCAGACTTTACACTCAGTGCCACAAAGCTGCCTGTTTCCAAAGTGCAGACAGTAAGGAAGCCGTTATTCACAGTCACCCCACTCCACTCCTTTTGAGGGAGGGGCAGGCAATACAGGACAGAAAAGGAGCCAGTTTTCTGGCTGACAAAACAGTTGTGCTTGCAGCCGTCTACAAATTCACGACCGTTTTATCAGAAGTCTGAATGGAGAAAGAGAAAGAAGGCAGTAAGTACAGTTATCTTCCTAGCAGTTGTCAAAGGTAGGGGGAGAGGTTGGGTATGGAGGCCAAAATTGCAGAGGCGTTTGGATTTCCTTCAGATGCCCTTCGTGCATCTTAGTCAAGTAACTTAGAAGCACAGTTTAAGGGGAAAGTCCTATGGGACCGGTAACAGAGATCTGGAGCCTGCATTTATAAATCTAAGTTGTAGTTTCTCTTTATCCTAGCGCACCAACAGCTGGGTGACATACTGTATATTCTGAATACTTTTCACAATGAGAGGACAACCAACTCATAATGCTATTTTTGCACTATGGCTTGTAGTCCCTTGGAAAACGAGCAACAATACCAAGACTGACAATTCACGGGAAAACTGGTTGAAACGGGCAGAAGTGAAGGAACAAACCAAGAGCCATTCAATTAAGAAGGCCACTGCTAAGCAGCTGTAGCTTTGTAGCAACTCTGCTGCTTTAAAATAAAAGTATTGACCCTTGCAACCTTATAAGCCATTTTGTTTCCATCGTGTTTCCTATAATATTTCACAATCCATCCCTATGGACATTGACCACTTTTGGGGAGGGAGGGGAGACCAACCATTTTGCCCAGTTCTTTCTCCTGAAAACAGAAATGGACATATTGCTCTAATTAGCAAAAATATTGCAATTGAAATGCTTGGTCTTTCAAAAATGAAGGGAGTTGATAGGCAAAACGAGTCCCCTTCCTCCCCTTTGACACTAGATTCCTAGTGTCTCACATAATGTCTTTTCTAGCTGTTCTGATTCCCTCCCTGAGGCGAGGCTAAGGGCATTAGAAGAACTCATTTTGCCCAGGATATTTTAGGGCAGGGTTGATACCAACAAGCAAAAATATTTGTAAAGTGCAGCAGAAAGGGAAAGGGAAGAGGAAAGAGGCGTCCAGATTCTACAACTAAATTTGAGTTCTTCCAATTGAACTTTTAAAAATTCCAGACAACTAGATGTGTAGTTCAGAATAAATAAAATCAGGCTGTGCCTTCCTGGGAAACCTTGGGCATAGTGTATATTCACCCTATGTATAGTGGAAAATAGGCTGAAGGTTTAAAATATTTGAGAATATAGAACTGGTTCTTGGAACTGTAGAAGCACTTGCTTTCTGTGCAAGATAGTTAAAGTTCAGATTGCCTTCATTTTCCCAAAAAAAAATTTCTATATGGTATCACTACATGAAAACATACTTTCTATTCCCCAACTTTCTGTCAAAAAGAAACAACCCCCCCCCCGAATCTATTTCTCCAAGAATGTTTTTCCTTCCTGTTCAATTAACAGACCAATGTTCTCTTTAAATTATTTACACCCTCTCTGCTGAATAAAACTCCTTTTATTTCCTACTGGATATATGGGGATGAGCAGTAAGTTGTAGTGGCAGGAATATCTAGCAGAAAATATGTGCGAAATAAAAACAGCAAAACAGACTAATACAGAAAAATTACAGCAGCAGACAAAGACTGCATTATCACTAAGAAGCATGGGCAGAAACAGAGGCCTGATGGAAAGGCCAATACTAGGAGGAGGAGGACAACAACTTTCAATTCCAGACATAACACTGCAAATATGGGTGCTTTGCTTGGACTTTGCTATATGTCTATCTGTCCTTCAGTACAGCCTAAACTTCTCTGTTTGTCCCTTCTGGCAGCTACGGAAACAGAACTGAACAGTGAGATCAGGGTGATGGTTCTTTAGGAGGTTGAGAAGGAGCTCCTGGAGCTTCTGTTTCTCCAGAAAGGCCTAGTTCTGTATCCATTTGCTCCAGCTCCTTCTGATCCAGCAGCTCAAAATCATCAGCTTCCTCTTCCTCCTCTTCTTTCCCAGGCAGAGGAGCTGTTCCCACTTCCTCATTCTCAGATAGCTGTGCCTGGAAACAAAGTCTCTCTTCAGGTTCAGTAGGCAAGAACTCAGAGAAACAAGGCCCTTCAGTGTCCTCCGAGGAGTGGAGCAGAGCTGACAGGGTGTTCTGCACAACTGTGCTGATAGCCGTAGTAACAATCTCTTGACTCAACGAATCGATGTGTAGCCCCAGGCCTTGTGCACAGGTCGCTTGGGATTCAGGGATTCCTCCTACCATTGCCTGCCCATTCCCATTGAAATGAGTATTTACAAAATGCAGGGGTGAGGCCAGGCACAGAATGGATCTGTCCGAATTCATGGCAGCAGTGACTGATGATGCCGCCGCCGCCTCCTCTTCCTCTTCAGCAGAGTTTAGCTGTTGTGCACTTTGAATGGGAATCCCAAAATTGTCATCTTCATTGGATGGTCCCAAGTCTTTGGAATGGAACTCTTCCACAGAAGGGAATTCTGCTAAATCCTTGGAGAAGCATTCTTCAGGCTCACTGGGGAGGCTCTGCTGGTCCAGATCTAAAAAAGCAGATAGGCAGTTAGTAACATGTAACTTTCAGCACTTGAGATTACTGCTCTGAATCTTTAAGGTGGCTGCTAGCTCCACTATGGGTTTCACTCGTTTACTATACAAATTTCTGCACATGCTTGCCTGGCTTTTGTTCTTTTTTTCCCCTTCTAAGCTGCATTACAATGTTTTTCCATCTTCTCTGCCTGAAGTTCTATAAGCCAAGAGCTGTACTGCTAGCTCAAATCTAAAAGTCACAATCCAAACAGGCATGCTTCCTAAAACTTTTATTATATCTTGTTATAAGGATAAAGTGCCATTGGTAAATACACATACAATTTCAATCACTTTATAAAGAACTCACAATTATATTGGCCAGTCATAATATACAGGTTTGCATCTCAAAAAGTCATTTCTGAGTCTTGTCAAAACAGGTTTAATTCAAAACACTCCACTCCAAACAATGAATGGAAAATCAATATTATAATATACTACCCCTGCTTTGGATGGATCTATAAGGAATAGAATTCCTCACTGACAAAAACCTCTTCTACAATTGTTTTCAGGAAGAGTTAAAGATAAGCTATGATCTAGGCCCGTGTGGTTGTTGTAAGTAAACATATGGGTGCCATTTTATTAGAGGATAGAGGTGAAGAAAAAAGAATGCAAGAGCAGTAGAAACCAATTCAGTGAAGCAAAGTTTCAATTCAGTGAAGTTTTTTTGCTATAATTCTGTAATATAACTGGGACAAAGACAGGGGAATTACGAATTACTTCCAAATTAATTAACAGTTACAAAATTAACATGCAAAAGACACTGCAATCTACATGTACTATGAAGCCAGAAACATTCAGAATTAAATGATCCTTTCCAGTTCTTGCTTAATTTTTCTTAGTTCTGCCACAAAGCAATACAGAATTTGTATTGTATCATTCAATGGCTCCAAGTTGAAATATGAAACTTGGCACAGGGAGAAAGAATATACCACCTTCAGACACATCTGTCAATTGTGGTGTTGTAGCTCTGGAGACCGTGAATCCTCCACTTTCTAGGATAGATGCCTCCTCATCGGAGAGTTCAGAATCTGTGATTGCTAATGCCAGAGCTGTCTTCTTCACATCTACCTGCAATAGAGATAACATTAAGATTATATTGTAAGGCTGGATTTGCTCAGTTAAAAACTCAACAGAGAGAATGCATCTTGAATGCCAACCCAGCCATATCCCCCATCAGATCAATGCTTGTCCTAGATGCTGCATACTCCTTCAACAAATTATGATGCATATGACAAGTAAAACTACAATCCATAGCAGCAGCAAGTCCAAATTGCATGGTTAGCAAAGATATCCCATATGGATTGCTAGAATGCTCCTTCTGATTGTTTAACAAACTGCCACATTGGGAAAAGTAGTTCATAATTTAAAAATTAAGAGGATCTTACTACCTATGAACCTGAAGGAAAGGTGTTGAAAACAATCAACATTGATAGAATTTATATTATTATATTCAAAAACATGAAGAATCTGCCACTTTTAGTCTGCCAGCTTTAAGAATCTCAGGAAAAAAATGGTCTGAACTATATCACCTGCTTTTTCAGAGGAGGCTATGACATGATTATTGTTCAAAAATAAATAAAAATGTGTTGAAATACAGTTTTTTAAAAATAAAATACAATTTCATTCCTGAGTTGAGGGACACTTGAATATACTTATACGTGAGTATAAGATTTTTTTTAAAACTTCCTCAAAATTTATTTACCCCTCCTGGACTTTAAGTATCTAATACAAGAGAACGCTACTGTCAGGCGGTGCTCCATTCAAAATCCAAGAAAGAAATACTTAGACTCTTTGATTTAGAGAAAAGTTATCTTTTACTGAAAGTGAAGTGGTAGCAACCAGAGAATTCTGAATCTGAGAAATTAGGCGCGTAAATCACATATACAAAGTGATGGAAGTATTCCCACCCCCAATAGTTCAGATGAAACTTCCAATTAGAAATTGTGAATATGATCATGTGGGCATCTTCAGGTGATGATGAGGCCTCTGTCCGTTGACCTTGGCATATTTTGATAACGGGTTGCAGTTGCGCAGAGAAAAGAAAGCTAAGCGAGAAATAGAAACCTAACTCTATTGTATGCTTCCCCCCTCTTAATTTACACAGCAGAAAAATGTTACACCTCCAGCTCACTTCCCAGACTCATCCCACTCTCCCCTCCCCCCGTTTCTTATGACAGCCAAAAGATGCAAAGCGATAGTAGAAGATCTTGAAGGCTGACACTGCTGGACTTTAAGCATCTAATACAAGAGAACGCTACTTCTAGTGGAGTAGACATATCAAAGTGAATGTGGGTTTTGAGATTTAAAAAAATTCCCTTTCCGTCATTACTTTGCCTCTATACAAATAATGAGAAATCTAAAGATGCTCTAAACAGGAAGCAATCATGCTTGAAGAGCTCAAAGACCTACTGGGTTGAAGCATCCAATGATACAAACTACACCCTCCTCAATGTGAAGTTCACTTAGTCATTGTGTCAACATTGTGTCTTTATCGGTGTCATGCTTCCAGCCTCCCCCTTCTTTCACCTGATCATGCTGCACCCTTTGCTTCTTTCCTTCCACCCTTACCACTGGAGAGTAGCCAGACAGTTCTGCTTCACTCTCACTTTCTGTTTCTGCCATTGGTTCATTGCCAGCTTCTGGCTCAATCTTTCCTTGACGCTCTGTAGAGTAAAACAAAATAAATGTTGTCCATGGCTTCTGTGAGTTACTTCTACAGAAAAGAAAATATTGTTTTACAAAAAGTTTTTTTTAACAGTGTGTGCTTCTTCGTATTCCTTGCCCCAATTTGCACACTGACATCTATACATTTTCTACAGGCTTACTAGACCCTGTTCCTACTGGAGAAACCAGTCAATTCAACTTTCTTTAGTAATTTTTGATCTGTATTTTTAGTAGTAAGCAACAGTTGTCTTACTTTTCTTTTCATGTTTAAGATGCAAAGTCTCCACCTTCATACTGTAGTCCAGTTTCATTAGGATGGGCTCCAAACGAGTATACATTCTTTGAATGAGTTCATGGTAAACTACCAGTGGCCACAGCAGAATACTAAGTACTGGAAATATAGATAGAACTCAGAGATGTGTTAAAAGCATACATATTCTCTGATGCTAAGTCAGTTAATGTCTTCTCTAGGATCATCAATTTATCAGTCCCTCTCACTGTTTCTTATGTTCAGTAATTCTTCCTGTGCCTGACATAGTACCAGAAGCGTACAAATTCAGCACTCAATCTCTCTATCAATGTTGTTAAAAATGCATAAATAGGAAAAAAAACCCTTAAGATTCCAGAGCTGAAATTGAATAAACTGCAAAAATAAATTTGGCAGGTTTTCGCATTAGCTTCCCCCACAGTTAAAACACAATTGCCCTTATCCCCAAGCTTTATTTCCTCATGAAAGTGGCAGAGAAAATATATATCACCATTTGAAAGCTCTACTACTGGCTTTATAGAAAGATTTTTACAATACCGTTTGAAAATGTTGCTGTATTTTCTTTTAAATTGGTTTGCTGAAAATGCCTGTGCATGCCTAAAAGGTGCCTAGAAGCTTACAATATTTGTTATTAAAATTGTGTCTTTAGTTTTAAAAGGGATGCAAAGGATTAAACATACTCACAGGCAATGTAGGAGATCATGATACCCGGAACATAGTGTCCTACAATTGCTAGAATCAAGCATCCTGAGCAGATTCTGGCACAGAACTGGACAAACAGAAGTAAGAGGGATAAAACTAATGTTTAGAAAAAAGAAATGTTCTCAGAATAGCTAGTATACATAGCCTTCTTTGTAACAGATTTACAGTGCCTCCTAAATTACAAGGGCCTTTCATTCTTTAATGTTGCTTGCAATCATCCACAAATCTTTTTATATATTCTAAGACTAATCTTCATAAGAATAGCTAGCTAATATTTAGCTTCTGAACAGAAGAAAAAACAACAGCAAGCTACATGCCTGGAACATATTGGTCACTGTCCTTCTTGCATATATTAATTAAGATGCTTTTTGCTTCCCTAGGACAAGTCATAATCAATCCACAGAGAAGGCTGCATCAAAAGAAGTAATATGCAAACAATGCACAAGTGCACAAAACTAAAGTTATTAAACTCTAAATTAATAAGTAAAACAGCAGAAACAGGAAATGCTCAGAAATTAAGATCAAAAATTCTACAAAAGTCTTAAGAACAGCTTTGTTAGCAACAAGTTAATGCAAATAATGTGAGTGGGCCATCAAAGAGATGCTTATCCAAGGACAACTGTTGGGAAATAACTTGTGTTACCTGTATTTCGACTGAAGTGATGTAATAAAACCTCTGTTACAGTTTTTTTGTTTTCACTTACATTGAGCAATGCTTTATTAAGCTCACTACTTAAAACACTGTTTGTACAGCAGGATGACAATGTCCAAATATAGTTATTTTAACATCCATGCAGAAAAATGTCTAGATATGAATCAGTTCTAATTCCCAGAGACAATGCATTTTAATGCCTTCCTCTGAAGTCAAACATGGGACAACTTTCCCTAGAACAAAAGTAACTATAGTACACTTTGGCTTCTTACCTTTCATGTAAATTCCGTACCTACCTTGGCAGGGTTTTGCTTTTTATACTGCAGAAGTTCCTGCAGGTATAGCCTAAAGGTAATCCAACTCTCAGCCAAGCAACGACAGAGTTCTGAAATACTGAGCAGGTGAGGTTGTGCTCCTGTCATCTCATGGTCACTGGAATAAAAACAACATATTAGTAAGCAAAGCCTTCAAAATGACCCCCAATATTTTGACAAGAAGACACTCGGGCTAACCAAGGTCCAATTAAAAACACCACACTTTGTTTGAAAATGTAAAAATATTTTCAGAAGAGACATATATCCAGAGGAACAATTTTTGAGGGTTTGAAAATACAGTATGTTCTGTGATCTGATCTGATAAAGTAATAATTAAATGTCTGTATTTCAGTTCCTAATCCTACAAAGTAAGATCAAATAAATAGGTTAAAGAATATATTCTAGAAGGGACTTTTCAAATAATATCACAAAACAAAATACTGAGCTACATGAACAAGAACAAGGAAAAATGACAGAAGTGACAGATCTTCCCCAGAATGTTAAGAACACACTTACCTATCTCCCCCAGGTTCTTCTATGGGTTGTACTGCAGGATAAAAAAAAAAGTGGGTTTTTTTTCTTAAAACATTCATTGAGAAATGAAACATAGAAGTTCAAGTTCTATAAGCAAGTGGATGTTTCTTTCTTCAACAAATTGGTCTTTCGCAATCATCCAACATACACAGAGCTGAAGAACTTAGCTTTATAAGTGTAGGTATCACAAGGACTAAGGAAAAGCAAGACCCACACTTTGGAAGTTGCCCAAATACTGTGGTACTATATTAACATATACTAACAACTATTTATTAACCATTTAATATATACTAACAATATTTCATGGACTAAATTAGGTACTAGAAGTCATGTGTCATATAAACTTAATAAACTTAATGTCATATTAACTTAATAATAGTAATAATTTGCAAATTGAAGTTGAACAACTACGGAGGAATAAATCAATGGTTGTTCCAATAGTAATAGGAGCTCTTGGAGCAATAACCAAAGGGCCACATAGATGCATGGAAATTTTGAACTTACTATACCTGAATATCCTGACTTTGCAGAAAATCACCCTAGTTGGTACTCCCTATATGCTCAGACACGACCTTAACAGGTCTTTGGTTAGGACTTGAACTGTTAAATTGGTACCAGTCCCAGACTGTGAATTGAATTGAAGATTAACAACAACAATAACAACAACAGTATTTTCAGTTGAGACTTTTGAAATTTCCCAAATAGCACATAGATGTAGTTGACACTCGGAAGAACTTTCCTGAACATCTGGTCAAAACTAGATGCAGAACTGGAATTCTCATGGATTTTTCCATAAGTAGCCAAATAAATAAATCTTAGCAAAAACACTCAGCATAAGAGGGCTATACAAAAGCTTCCATACTGGAGAAATTCAAGTTCTTTGTTATATTTTTTAAAGTGTGTTTCTGACTACTATGGTTAAAGTCATGAAAATATGAAAATTATAAAATGTTCCAATATTCAAATGTGTAACTTATTTGCTATGCTTTCACGTACGACCTCAAATCATACTTTTTCCATTAATTTCACACCGTATTTTCAGATTTTTATTTTGCAAAATCTTTTTAATGCTGATTCAGTAATAATAAAAATATAACTAACTAAAATAACTATAAATACCGAAGGAGAATTGTTGAAGAAACTGAGACTTTCTTAGCACACAGCATGTCAAACGTGGAAATGCAAAGCTGCCAAAAGAGCAACTCAGTTATGCCCAACCATTTAAGTCTTAATCATATAAAAAAGTTTGTGAAAAAACTCATTTGCAACAGAGAACTGAATCCGGAAAAGTTTCACCAGTTTTTAGCAGCTGTCATGCTGTTCTGTTACTTATAATATTAAGGCATGTATATAGTCCCTACAAACCGCAACCAGGGTTTTTCTGTTGTGTACAAACTGAATAGCTCATTGAAACAATCTTGTGAAGTTTGTGGGCCAGATTTAGCAAACACAAGCACCCAATAATCACAGTTACTGTGCTCATATGAAAGACAGCGTTCATTCTATCACATGAAAAAGTATTGTTAATTCAGCAGCTTAATACAATGGGTATTTACTACATCTATGAATATTCTGAATACTGTGCTGCCTGCAAGACAGTGGAAGCTAGTCATTGTGTGATGGAGCACTATGACTGGCTTACATCAGCCTAATCTTCCTAGGAGATTAAAGGGCCTGTACAGCCTTAATTAACCCATTCGGTAACATTAGCCCTGTTTTACCCATTTCACCCTATTTTATTTTGGAAGCTTAGAAAATGCAAAAGAAACTTCAATTCCCAAAACCGGTGCAAAATTGATCATTTGATAAATTTGATAATTGGGGTTGCCTGATTAATCCAAAAGAAACAAGTCTGTTTTGCCAATTTCCTAATTACAGAGCCTTAAGAAAATGTTCAGCATGATAAACAGCACGCAGTATGATACTTAGAAAAAGAAGATTGTAGACTTCAGTTTGAACAATAAGTGTTCAGCAAAAAGATACCTAATTTTTAGAATTCCAATGCACCACTGCAAAGAGTAGCTATATCAAAATGATTTATAAATAAATCTGAAAAATCCCAAGAAATCCTTTTCTTGCTAACACGTTTTATGAAAACATATAAGTTCCAGAAAGCTCATGCTTTTTAATAAAAATGTTATTCAGGCTCCTGCTGATTTTTTTGCCACTGTCAAGTATTACTGTAAACCATGTGTTCTTACAAAGTCTACAAAGGAAAGCATCAGGTTTAGCAAAATGGGGTGGAAATATATAAAAATTATGAAGAAACTAGCATAAATACAAGCAAACAGAATTTTTCGAACCAAATGAAAGAAAACTGTACAATATTACTCCTTTAAGAGCTGAAAGCGAAGAACCCTCTATATGGACTATGGCTAAAGATTATGCCATACTCTCTCCATAAAATTCCTAATCATCTAATCACAACTCTTTTTAAGAACCAACAATGAATCACCAATGCCATATGTCCTCTGTAATTTCAACTACACCAGGATTTTATCAGAATAAGACAACAAATGTACACTGTGGAACTTATCTTCTTGAAGAAAAAGAAGACAGATTGTCCAAATTTCCACAAGCATTCACTCACCCGAATCGGAATATAGGAATGTCATATGAAAACTCCATAACTTAAAATATAGGGTAATAAACACTCCTGAACATTTATTTTGTAACATTATGAACACTGTCACCAACCAAAAACATGAAGTTAAGATGGCAAGATGCATTTCTTTGGGCAAAAAACATGGGAGAAAAATCAGGTTATTCATAAAGCATTAATTCAATGCTAACTATTTAAAATAGGGACTCTGACAATTCCTTGCTTTTATCATTCACTCCTTCAACCAATATTATGAATGATATAACCCATTCATTCAGTTAATGAGCTATTAATTAAATGCACCATTATTAAATTCGTGGAGATTAACATCTTGCAAACAGTTTCTTTCTTGTGGTAGTTATTTTAACCTCATAGTATTGAGAAATACTATGTCTGCAGTGTTTTCTGAATAACTTTCAAATCCCAGATCTTCTACTACAACATACCTCCAGTGCCTCAACAACCAGGATGTTCATGATCAATTATAGTGTCTATTTCTACAGTTGGTCATAAACAACCTTCACAGGATGAACAGATAAATGTATTTTTTGAGCAGAAAGAAAAGGAGGCTATTGCATAGTTCTCAATTACGATAACCCTTTACTGAAAAGTTGGCTATGGTAGTTTTGAATCAGATAAGTTATCTAAAATAAAATAAATTCCTACAAAGCTCAGGAGTCAAAACCTCTAGTCCCGGTGACCAACCCAGATTGGATCCTGCAGCATTATTCTGGGATATATATATTCATCTTCATTTGTATGTAACTACTTTACAACTTGCTTCACAACCACAGGACTTGTCAAATGGATGTCCTAAATGTCTAATCATCAAAAGCTAAAGCTGAAATGAGGGCAGAGCTATCATAAAATCGTAACTACGGCTCATGGTATTCAAATATTTAGGACCTAATAATACAAGATATGTGTTATTTTCTACAAATCAACCAAAGATAAAGGATGCATATAAACAAAGAATCACATACTGTACTTTTAGATGAAAAAAAAACCCTTTAATTCTCAGTGGCTTCCAAAGTGGACAACACAATATCGTGCAAACCAACTGAAATAAACCATTGCCTTAATTCAGTTTAAATAAAATCCAAGCAAATTGTGACACAAATGATCTCATGAATAGATCTGCTCCTGTGTCAGCAATTCCCACTGTCAAATAGTGTTTAGTATCAGTTCATAGATCTGAAACACCCTTGCTTGCTACGTAAAGTTCTTAAGGAAAAACCCCAGCCTAAATTTCACGAGTAGGAAATAACAGAATTAGAACCAAAAATAAAGAACTATATTTGCAAAAGACTTAACTTCTACTGCATTTACTATGTTCACTTACCTGAGAAATCCAATAAAAATTGGGGCTTCCATCTCTCCAATAGCAGAATACCAATAAAACCAGTACTAAGGAGGAACAGGGGACGTAATGAAGTAGAGGAAAACAACCTGGAAAGTCAGAGACAAGGCATTACAGAAAGTATTGGCAAAAATATAACAAAATATTCAATTTCTCCTGACTCAACTGTCTTATCAGCTATTGATTACTTTCCCTTTCCAAGTCTTCTGGACCATAGTGAATTTCAAGGGAGTAGTAGCTTCCTCAACTTGTGCCAAAGTTGGGGAATGGAATGGAATTTCTCATACAATTGTTGATCCTTCCCCAATCATTAAAGGTTGGTTAACTTTTCTGTCCGAAGGTCATCCTGGTTGTCTGACCAAGGTTTTAGACAGCAAGAAACCAGCAGTCTGTTGCCACTTGATCATCTGCTCAGCAGAAAAACAGGTAGGGTTCTTCATGACTCCAAACTGAATATTTGTGATCTATAAGAGACCAGCATACTGCCTGCTCCTGGCCTAAGACTCAGTAATGGCAACAGTGCTAAAGTTCAATTTTTCTTTACCCACATTGATTTTTTTCAGAATGTTCTTGCCATAAGTACAAATGGATTGCTAACTACAGTACCAATAAAAGAGAATATTTGCAGCTCAGGGTTGAAATGAGGGTCCTTGGTGCTCTCTGAGTTTGCTTGTTTCCTTATAGAGGTTTCATTACCCTAACTAGGTAACATCTCAGCACAAGTCTTGACTAAATATCCCAAAGGTGCTTTTTTTCCCCAAGGGGCAATTGGGCTTTTTAATTTTCATTGAGAAGCTGAAGCTGTGCTTTCTGCAGGATGTTTCTATCCTGTGTCCCTTCACTGTTGAAGACAGGCACAGGCTGTTGGGAATGAATCCGTTGTGTCTGCATCTCAAACTGAAGTGTCAATGATTCCTATAGTCTGCAATATTTCTGGAAATCCGTTCACACTCCTGCACCATTTGAAGAGTGTTTCTCAGTCATCCAGGTCATGGTTATCCCAAAGGTGATTTTTTTTTCAAGAGGCACCAGAAAGTCCAGTTGCCTCTTGAAAAAAAAAAGCACCTTTGGGACAACCATGACCAGGATGACTGAGAATCTCCATAGACAGGTTGCTAAATAGATAGCTCTTTCTCTCACAACCGTCTCATTTTTTGCTACATGGTTATGGATGAGACAAGGCAGAGAGATGTGTAGTTCTCAGAAATAAGCATTCAAGTATTGCTAACTACTATGTTTGCAGATACTTGAACATATCTTTTGGGAATAGATAAGACCAATCAAAATAATTCACAGGAGTAGAAAGGGTTTAATTATACAGTAAATGCAGTCATGATCAAAAAATTATGTAACAGTTGCAGCTATATTAATATTTTAAAAAAACCATCCTTTTTATACATGAGAACAACTTCAATTACTTTCTATTGTTTTATCAGTATTCAGTATCTTTTTAATAGAGCAACATCTATATTCCATCTTAATAATCTTGGAAAATTTGTTTTCTCATTATAAAAGAAAATTGGAAAAAAATAGCTTCAGAGCCCAAGGCAAGTCTTTAACCTTAAGTCTAAGAAAGAGGTTCGACTTACTCAGAATGTTTTTTTTAATTTACATTTATATAGATATTTCAATTTTTATTAGATTTTTATTATTATTCCCCAGAATATGAGTGTACATCATAGAAACATATATTCTGAAAAATGAAGTTATATGACAGGAATGTCCACCTTTATAAGGGTTATGCAGATATTATCTAGGAATCTGAAATGACTGGTTTCTAAAAATATAATAATGACTATTTTTCTGGTAGAGCCCCATCAATTCTGTCATTGTCATAGAGCAGGGGTGTCAAACTGGCAGCGGGTGGGCCAGATACATCACACGCAGGCCACACCACCCCAGCTCCACGAAGGGGAAAAACGTCATGAAATATTGTGTGATGGCAATATAACCCTGCAAGTTTGACACCCGTGTAATAGAGTATCTAAAGAGTTACTACACAGAATAAGAACAACATTCTCTGGCTATTTTTAATTCAAGTCTTCACAACAGCAGTCACTAGAAATACAATTCCAATCCCTGCATGGCTCCAATCCATGAATATGCTTTGCTGAGAGTCAGCTCACTGTCTCTAAGAGTAAACAGGATGTTTTGTTTTGGATTTTTTTCCAGCAGTTGCTGGACTCTACTACTCAGCCTTGTTAAATGTTGCTGTCTGTGCAGAAACCAGATAGCTAGAAAGGAAGGAATGTGCTAGCATAACAATTCTCAGCAATTATAGGCTTGACAAAATCTCAGTTGGCAGAGGGTAAGCAAAAGCTTCTTGGGCTTACAACCTAATACACACTGCCAGGAGTGACTAAGCAATCAGTTCCAAGATGTATACTACAAACCATGTGGTTCGTATGCAGTGAGTACACAATCTAATGAGAAATGCACCTGGGCAAACCTCCAGGTATCTGTAACTGCTAGTAACAGCTCTTGTTTATCACAAGTCAATCCTAGAACTCTTGGCAATACTTACAAATACAAAAAAATCCATTTATCCACTGAGAATAAAGAACAAAAATTATTTATAAATAGCAAATATTAAAATTTGAAATTAAACAGATAGCAAATATTAAATTTTGCATGATGAACTATGACTACTCCTTTAGATCAACCTGCAAAGAACTCTGGAACAGATAACCCAATGCATAATCTTCTTAGGTTCACATAATACTTTTTTACTTTGTAATTCCACTGGAAGTAAGATTAGTGGTATTTACCTGAATAAGAACTGCACAGGATTGTTTATGTGGCATCACTCAGTGACACTCCCTATACTTCAATTGCTAAAAATCAGAGCCTGGCATTTCTATCTCAGGGCAAAGCTAGAAAGATTTTAACCTCTCTGGTGTGCTACCATAAGGCAGAGTAGATAATACTGGCATACTTTAGAGTTAGAGACAAATAAAATACCTGACTATTCATCAAGTAGGTGAGTCATTAATTCTGAGATGTAATCCCCTTTTTGAACTATACTTTTAACCCAACACACTGTACTGAATCTCTTTTTTACAGGCAACCAAAAACAGCATCAAGCCTAATTTTGTTCAAGTAAAACCAAAATATTTGAGATTTACAATTCACATAGTTTCAAGACTCTTATATCACTCTTATATACATCTCACAAAACAATTTTTACAGCACTCTATCCACAACTATCCATTTTTATCACTGACACATTTAAATCTTATTCTTTTAGATTTATCTAACTACTCTATTCATTACTGTATGGCAGAGAATGCTTAGACATAAATATTAAATTAGAATATATTTGCTTTCTGTTTCACTGCCTAGAAAACATTTCTTTTGGAAATTGGAAAAAAAAGTGGTGTGTAGTTATGTTGTTCGAAACAATGTACTGCAACAGCAAACATTATGGGGTATATAAAAGAAATCTAGAAACTTCCAGAATGCAAAATCAAGAATACAGGCATCAAATAACACAAAAAAGTATATCCGTTATTCAACCATGTGATCTCCACAAATTATCAATTAACAGTATAATTTGATATTTATAACTTAATATCATGCTATCCTTCTTCCTGCTCATACATTAGAAAAAAATTCTACTCTTACTAAACATTGCAATTTGTGGCTTGGATCACCCCATGTTATATACGTCTAATTCAATAAACTAAGTGAGGCATTGAGAGAAATATCCTGATAGCAGGCAGGGGTCATACAAAAAGTAATTTACATTTACATTAAAACATCAGATTCATTTATTTCAATCAGTTTACATCACCACTCACTCACCAGCCTCCTGACAATAAACAAAATTCATTATTTTATTACTGCATATCAGATTATCAAATGATCCTTATTTCAACACAGCCATCATATTATGCTGCAGTATTCAGGAATATATAAATAATTTACGATCTGCATTAGAAAATCTTTTTCTAAGTACCGGACTTGATCTGAGAGAAACCTGGATACTACTAGACTGTACTGTACTATCTATCACTGCCCACATCATTACTGCTGAGTTTAATTTACCACACAAAGTTATGAGAATTTGGGATAGCTCCCACTCCCACATTTCTACACGACTGACCTGTTTTCTAAGTGAAGACTATGGAATCTTTAGTTTAGCCCTCAATTCACCATCTAATTACAGTTCTCACATATGCCCATCCAACACAGCGTAGATAGACCAAGTTTCTCATTCCCTCCAACTCTTTTCCAAGACCGCCAAAAGAATACGGACAGCTGATTGGTAAGATTAATGGGAATCGATCAGTAAGGAATCATTCTTAAGGTGGTCGCCCATGAGAACACCCATATGCTTTATCTAACCTAGGTTAATCAGCAACCAAATGCAACTTTCTATTTATCCATAAACCTAATTGGGTGACTTCAGACAGCGGTTTGTTTTCTCAGCCCAATCTTCCTTCAGATGTTGTGTTGTGTTTTTTTGTGTTTTTTTTTTTTTTTTTTGGGTGCCTATGAGCCTATGCATGCCACCTTGAAGTCTTGAACTCCTTGGAGGAAAATGAGAGGAGGGGGGACTACAAGACCCAAAGCGAGCATAAGATGCGAGATCTCACACAGCCCTTTCAGGGAAAGATTTATGAGGTAATTTATGGCTATCATTGGGCATTGTTTCCACCGCCAGGAATCAATCCCTTCTCAGCCTCTGCAGGTATTTCGGGCCTGCCCCCTTTTGTAACAACCCTCTTTCAGCAGCCTCAGTAGCCACAACAGGGCCAGGGACTCCAGCTCAGAGTCCTAATAAAATAAAATAAAATAAAATAAAATTAAATAAAATAAAAAAAAACCCTCCCTCGGCACCACCTCTACAGCTCCGCTCGCCTTCCCCCTCCGGGCCCTGCCCCGTAAGAGCCACGCTCCGCTTTGCGCCGCCGTCTCTTCCCTCCGCTCACCACAAAGCAGCTCCCAGCGCCACGGCCCCGGCCAAGCTTTGTGGCGGCCTCTCCCAAACCAAGAGCCGTTGCACGGCCGTCACGGTGGCTTCCCAGCCCCTCAGACGTCGCCTCAGCCGGACGGCTAGAGCCAACACCTCCTGCTCTTCCTCTTCCTCTTCCTCAGCTTCTGCCGCGCCGGGTCCGGACACCGTCGTCACCGCCTCCCCTTCCTCTGTGACTGGCACGCTCGGGCCTCCGCTCGCCATCGCTTCAGCCAGCGATGAGCAAAGAGGTAAGGGAGGAGCGGCCAGTCCTCCTGACAGCCGTAACCGGAAGTCGCAGCGGCGGCAGCAACAACAACGCACGGAGGCCAACTTGGTGGTAAAGACAATCACGTGAATTTCCCCCCCCCCCCGCCCGGGGAGGAGGATTCCCCCCCCCCCCCCACACACACACACACCAGCACCACACACGCTCGCGCAGGGCTAAAGTAAAGATAGTAACGGCTTGGAGCGACTGTTCGAATTTTCTGATTGTTTTTCTTTGGATAGTTGTTTCTGCCTCTGTCAGAGAGGAAGTGACAGCTTTTCGGAAGAATCAGGGGAGGCTTCAGAAGCCTTAATAGCCCATAAATAAAGTTACAGACCGCAGTGCTCCAAGAAGCTCCATAGTTCAAATTCATTTCCATGGAGACTTTATGCTTTAAGACGGCTATATTTATAATCAGCGCCAGAATCCGCACCCTGCTGACAACCCGCAGCGATTTACCACTGGACGCCATATAAATAATAAAACCAACAGCTAATAAAACGTGATGCCTACAATTAATATTAAAATGGCAATAAAGCAAGCTGAAATTTGAGGTGTTCAGTGTGGCATGGCAGACTGGTTAGAACAGCGATGTGCCTCTATGGAGATTCCAGATCATGATTTGTCCCAAAGGTGCCTTTTCAAGAGGCAACTGGGCTTTCTGGTTTTGCTTTGTAGATGTTTTGCTTCTCATCCAAGAAGCATCTCAGAGCTGAAGAAGCTTTTTGGATGAAAAGCGAAACATCTACAAAGAAAAATCTAGAAAGTCCAGTTGCCTCTTGAAAAATCATCTTTGGGACAGAGGCAATGAGTGCATTGTTAAAAGAGGACCAGATTGGGGACAGATCCTCATGGAGAACATGTGGTCGACTTGGTGGTGCATAATAATCATAGTCATCATCAGGGTGGCATGAGGCCATGACCTTTTGTGGGTATAGAGCCAAACTGATTTACAGCAGCACAGTACGCCTATCATGTGGATGCAGGAAAAAAGGGGCTCTCTCTCAATGCTATTTTACCTCCACAGCACAACTCTGCCGTTTTCTGTGGGTGTTAGATTGCTGTCCTTATGAACCATGGAACCAAAGAGCACAATACAGTAATATGTTAGCTTTTCCTCATTATGTAATCTAACCCATGCTGTGAATGAACCTGACACAAGGCTGTGAACTGAGTCAGACACGTATTTGCTACTTATTTAGGGAGGCTTAAGAAACAAAAGAGCAGATTCTGAAGCAGCTCTGTTCCCTGTGCCATCTGTCTAGTAAAAACTCACAAGATTCATTTTTCTCACCAGGCACATGGTATATACATCTGAACTAGACTGTGTTGTTTCTCTGTGTCATATATCTGGGTATATGCATAATTTTGTATCTATTTTTTTTTGGTCATGTCCATGTAAGCGTATATTGGAGGTGATGATGCTTTAAGAGCTGTGTGCAGCAAAATTTCGTTTTAATGTATGCTGAGGAGTGTACATTCAAAGTGACAATAAAGTCTGTCTATCTATCTGTCTACTTACCTACCTACCTACCTATCTTTGACTACTATCCTCTGACAGTAGGAGCGGAGGAGCCTAGCAGTCAGTCCCCTTATGCCTCTGACTCTGGGCCTAATTCCACGCTGCGCCAAGAAAGAAACTGCTGGGCTTCCCTTTCCAAAGGCAAAAATCCGTCCTTCCCCGCGTGCTTTCTTTGGACCTGAGGCGGAATTATAGCGTCAGTCGCTCCGTAACTCATCCTCCAACCAGACCGCCCAGCCTTTTATATCTGGCTGCGGCCGCAGAAAGACCGCCTCTTCGCCCGCCCCAGGAAGAGGAAGGCGAGGAGCCGCACCGGGCCTGCGTTCCTTCTTTTCGGAGGCGCGCCTCACCCTCGATCGCTGGGGAGCTGGGGTCCAGAAACCGGGGTGGGGGTGGGGGATATTCGGGCAGTGACAGACTCCCATCGCCGCTCCGCTCGAAACGGGGAGTCGCCTCGAAAGCCTCGCCCGGCACCTCTTCGCGCCCCTCGATCGAGATGGACCTCGACAAGCTTCTTCTGGACGAGGAGGGCGCTTTCTCCCTGAGCGGCTTCCAAGAGTTCACGGTGAGTTGTCGTCGTCACTGTCGTCCAACCCACCCCGACCGCCAACGCTGTTTTGGCTTTGAATGGTCACGTCCTCTTCCTGTCTGTTCTGTGCTTTTCTTTCTTTCCTGATCGATAATCGATCTGGGACGCGCCCTCGCTTTTCATTCAGGCGGAAAGGTCTGTCCGTTTTTACTGTTAGAACCGAGACAAAAATCTTGACTGGGATCGCCCCGAGATCTTACCAGCAAACCCCGCTTTTTTTTCCTTTCAGCCCACTTCCATTTATTCCTACAATAATGCTTCTGTTTCAGTGACCCATTCCTTTAAAAATCACATTGAGGCTTGAGTTGGAACATCCCTTATAATTTCTGAGCCTGATCATTTACCTCCTCCTTCTGAGCAAATAAGACTGCAAGCCCTGTGACAAAACAAGGGATCAAAAGAATAAAATATCAATTAAGATCAGACAAAGGTATAAAAAGAGGGGTTTAGAAACAAGGACATTCTGTGTTGCCAGTTGCCAGAGGTGTTGCCGGTTCTTCACTGTGGCACTTTCCACATCTTCACAGGATCAACCAGATCTAGTCATTTCTGCAGCAATTTTTTAAACCCCGTCTGTTTACTGTAATTTTATTTATTTATTTTTATCTGTCAATTCCTTACAAGATAATAGGTATAAGTAAAAACATAGTTAGGAATACATGGATACATATAAGAAAATTTTAAAAAAATATAAAAGAAACAATAGGACAGGCACGTTGGTGCGCTTACGTACGTCCCCCTACAGACCTCTTAGGAAAGGGGTGAGGTCAATAGTACACAGTCTAAAGGTTAAAGTTTTTGAGGTTTGGGGAAAAAAACCACAGTCAGATAGAGTATTCCAGACATTGACCACTCTGTTGCTGAAGTCGTATTTCCTGCAATCAATTTTGGTGCGGTTTACCTTGAGTTTGTATCTATTGTTTGTTCTTGCATTGTAATGGTTGAAGCTGAAGTATTCATTGACAGGAAGGACATCGCAATGTGTGATTTTATATACTATACTTAGATCGGACCGAAGGCGGCATAGTTCTAGTTTTCTAGGTTCTAGAATTTGATGTTCTGGGTTACTCTAGAAGATGCTATTAATCAAAAGTGCAGAAATTATTTTAATAATGTTTTGTGTTTTCATGTATCAGCACAACACACTAGGGAAACTTGTTGCTTCGTTTTCTTAATTCTATTAAAATTACTTTGCCAGTGGAAAAAAGGCATTGACAAATAGAGAAGGACAAACCTGTGGTTGGAATATCAACCCAGACTGAAAGCAGGTGTTAAGAAAGGGCTGAGCTTAGAGACCTTGCATTGCAGGAAGTGGCAAAGGCCTAACCTCCCCTGAATCCCTGAAGCCTTATCTGACTATTCCCAAGGGAATGCAGTCAGTCTGGCTAGATTCTTCTAACATAGGCGTCTAATAATAAAAAGCTTCTGCTTGAGACTATCTATGAAGGTTCTGGTTGCTTGCACCTGACTCCTCTCCACATTTGAAAGGGCTTATTGGCTTGTTTGCATGTATTAATGTTCTCCTAAGATACAGACTTCCATGGAAAAGAAGTGAAGAGACTTTTTTTAGGGGGTTATGTCATATTAGTTATTACCAAGTCAAACACTGCTTTTCCTTAAATTCAATATATATTTAGATGGTTAAAATTAATAATACTTATTATATTATTCTGTACTCACTAAAATTATAATTTAATAACTTTTGTGAGACTCCCGAAAGCCATATCAAAGCTTTGGATGACCTCCTAAAACAGTGGGAACCTAAGGTCCTAGACTGTGCTCATTTGATAAGAATTGTTGAAGATTGGTGAAGTCTAGGAGAGTAGAAAAGGGCTGGCTTAGTATTTACCTTCAAAAATAATGGAAAAACTGGTTGGAAACCATGTATTTTTATATATGCTTGCTTCTCTAATTCTTCCATTTAAAAAAATTGCTCTATGCAATAAATAGCACGTATATTACAACCATATATATCTCTAGAGAATCTAGAATAGAGTACAGAAGAGCGAAGTAGAAATTCTGGTTTGCATGAAAACTTTGTCCGCATTTGTGGCATGTGCACAGTATATGCCAAAACTAAGCAATGGGCAGGAAATACTTGCGGTAGTCATATGATTAAAGCATTATTCTTGGTAAATATGGGCCTATTTGGTGATGACCATAACATATGGAGGATTGCAACTTGAATTTAAAGAGGAAGAAATGATAAAGTATGCACTGAAAGAGAAAAGAAAAGGTGTGTTGTTTGTCTGTGAAACTAAGAAAAAGGGGCAGTGTATAATTACAGAATAACAGATGTCTGATTTTGTCTAGTGGAGTACATACATGGAAGTAAAGTATAAGTTTAATTCTCATTGAAAAGGCCAAAATGTATGTCAGAAAGTATTCACTGAAGTTCTAAGTTATATTGGATGTGAAGATATTGTGAAGGTTGCCCTACCAAGCCTGTTGCTGCCACAAGGTACTCCAGTTTTTCAGCTAAGTGTCACGTTACTGCAAATATTTTGAATATGCATCTTGATCTCAAAGTCAAAATATGCTTCTCCCTAAGCCTTTCTTTTTGGAGGAAAAATCTTTTGATCTTTTAAAATCCAAACTAAGAGAAACAGAGAAAAAGAGCTTCCCCCTAAAACAAGAGGCCAAGTTGAGAACCAAGGCTAAAGAGAACAGCCTTAAAAATAATTTAATTGGAATTAGAAAGTGTAGGTGCACAAACAGTTTTGCTCTTGCATTAGACTGAGAGAAAAGTCAAGGCCAGGATATTTATAATTGAATAAAATTCATGAGATTGTAAAAGTAATTACTATTATGCTGCTGTTTATTTTGGTTTTATTATATAGTGAATTTGTGTTTTATTGCTGTAAACCATTGTGTGGTGGTAGCTAAATTTCATAAACAAATCAACCAACTAGCTATACAATAGTGGGATTTATATAATTGTAGATTTGCCTATGAAGGCAACTGTTGTGGTCTGTGACCTCTGAATTATCAATTACTGTATGTTATTACTGTGTGGCATATATGAATCCAAAAAAGTCATAGATCCTCAACAGGGCACTTTTGCAGGTCATGCCACTCATTGAAATGTTTTAACATGAACCACTAATTCTTTTCTGTGGGAAGACCTGTTTTGGAACAATTTGCAACTTGAATTAAGTTTGACTTAATTCTGATAATGAGTTATTGGCCCAGCTGGCTTTCATGTCTAAAGTGGGTGTAGAAATTATAGGTTCCTGATTTCTAGCCTGACACCTTATCTATTACACCAAACTGGCTCAGTAATGTATTCAGATTTTTCTTAAGAACAAGTGACAAGATGAAAGTTGCTTCCAATATTCCTATAGATGCTTAGAGCATGTTTATGTATTGAAATGTAATCTTAACTTGTTTGTGATTGGCATGGGGAGAAAGATGGTGTGTTTGTGTACTAAAGTGTTATGGATTTCTTTTTTCAGTTCCTTCCCAAGCACCAACAGTTGAGTGATCGTGTACGTAAACGACTTTATTATGGCTGGGATAAAGACAGTACCCTTGATAATCTCTCAAGTCCAGTTGCAGGTGAGGTTCATTTGGAAATTTTGTATTTGGCCTTAGGGAGCGTTTAAGAAACAGAAAAATGATATGCTGGAGAAAATTGCAAGTTATCAGAATTGGACCAAGGCATGTAACAACAAGTTGGCTATATAATCAATTCTGCAAAATTCTACCTTAGCTTTGAAATAGTTCACGAATTCTCACCCTGATTTGCTCATTTGTCAGCATTACTGAGCTACTTAAACATCTGAGAAAGGAATGGAATATATGTTCTCTGAATTATGTTGTGAATATACAATATTTCACAGGTAGGCCCAAGCACTTGATAGAAAGTGCCATAAAGTAAATGGAAAAGTGTTCAAGAAAAAAGACCAGTGGTTTTTCCCATAAATTTTTCATTTTAAATAAAGTATAGGGCGAGGTGTGAGCAGTAGGAATATATAAAAGAGATAAAATGAAGAACAGAATAATAGCTCTCTTCTTCTTTTTGCATTTAGAAATTAATCATGAGTTGACCATTTCTAAGAACTAAATGAATGAAAGAATAAGAACAATCGAAGTCTAATCTGTCCCAACAGAGTATATTACTCTATTATTTAATTTAAAAATATAACAATCACATTTATTATCATGTGTAATTCCCCAAAGATATGCTTTTTCCTATAACTTTATATGAATTATTTCCAAATGATATTCAGTAAATTAGGTATTTATTTTTGTTGTGACAGAATCTATTGAAGCAGATCCTGTTGTTTAAGTTGACAATAAATTTATAATTTTGTTTACATTCCAAATTTTAGCCAATAGGTAGTTTTCTAACCAAGGTTCCTAATCAATACTGAAATTAGGGAAAATGTTCAACAGAAACAAAACAGCTTTTTTTAATGCTATGTATATTGGTTTGATGTTATCATTGCTTTTATTGTAATAAATATTGCTAAAGAGAACTTGCTGAGATTGGAATACTTTTAGATCAGACAGCTACTAAAGTTCTAACAACACACTCTGTTCTAACAAATTAGATTAATTGTAGGGACACCATTAAGATGTTAATCAATTTAAACAAAGGATTGGGATTAAAGAAAATAAATCTCACAAATGCAAATCGAAAGTGGAAGGAGGAATCTCTCTTTTCTTCTTTGCCTTCTCTCCTGTTTAACAGTAATCTGCCCTATAACTTTTTTATGTCAGAGAGGCTTCTGAGGGAAATCAGATGGAGAAAGGTGCAAAATAATTTGTTTTGAAATATTTTGGTGTGAAATTTTGCAAATCATTTCCCCCCACCTCCAAGTGAGAAACTGCTACTCTGAGCATGAGACAGGCTGTTTTGAATTCATTTTCAGCATTTGTGATTTCTCAATCTTGAACAATTATTTTAATCAAGTGAAAGACAGAAAGAGACATAGAGAAAACAATTTGAGAAATGGATGTTACAATAGATTCTGTTATGTTACAGGAAAAGGTGAGCAAGAAATTTCCTCAGCTTGAGAAGAAAAATCTCTTTGTATTGCATTGATGCAATTTTTATTTTTTTGTTTAGATATTGCTGTTGAATTACTTCAGAAAGCTGCTCCTAGTCCAATTAGGAGACTTCAAAAGAAATACGTTTCTCATGTCTCCCGGTATGACCCAATTCTCTTTTTCTATCTTCGCACCAATTTTTTCTCTGCATTCATGTTTATTGTTGTACCTTTTTACATATGGAAGAAGATATTTTCTGGTTTGGGGGAAGGAATGGCTAGAAAGAAAAGTTTATTTTTTATTTTATTTATTTATTAGATTTTTATTCCAACTTTATTACTTGATAAGTAACTCATGGCAACAAACATATGTACTGCTTCTTCCTTCTTCTATTTCCCCCACAAAAACAACCCTGTGAGGTGAGTTTGGCTAAGAGAGCTTAACAGGCCCAAAGTCACCCAGCCAGCTTTTGTGCCTACGATGAGACTTGAACTCACACTATCCTGGTTTTTATGCCACCATCTTAATCACTGCACCAAGCTGGCACTGTTGTATGATAGCTATTTATAATTGTGAATAATTACTTTAATTAATATAAGGAGAGTTCTTTCCAAAAAATTCTGCTTGGAAAAAAAAAATAACAGGATCAGAAGGTAAAAAATTGGCCTTGACAACAGATTTTTAGTGAGAGATGATGGAAAAAATGCTGCTGTAAATCCTAAGAATCCTATTTCTCGTGTTGCTTTTGGGACTTCCAAAAGAGCAAACTAGTGTTTCTAAATTTGCTGTAACATCTTGCAGACACTTATTTGAATCATAAGAGGAAGCATGTTGGTTCAGAATAAAGAATCCTTCTGTTCCCATGGCGCCCAATTATAGAAAGGCAGTAAATAAAATGAGATCAGGAGAGTATTTCTCATTTTTTAAAAACCGAATCAGGAAGGTTTCCTCTTTGTCAGCATTCAAGAGTGGAGCTTGTAAATACACAATAGCTATGTTATAGAATATATCACAAGTTTCATAATGTTTGCTTGTGCAGCTAAAATGGCCTCAAGGAAGGTCTCTTATTTGAGTTCTATGGGATGAGATTTTCAATATGCTGCTTCTTTTAGGGAGGCTTGTATTTCTCCCTGTTCCATGATGTTGGCCTTAGTTTATATCGAGCGACTTCGGCACCGTAATCCTGAATACCTACAGCAGATCTCATCCTCCGACCTTTTCTTGATTTCCATGGTGAGTAATTGGGTTGGGATGGAGGCAGGCAAAGCAGAATGTTTGTGTGTGAGAGAGCATGTGTTTGTTTATATAACTATCCACACATTTAATCATCTTAGAAAATAGGAGTCACATGTACTTTATAATGAATCTTTTCCCAAGAAGTGTACAACTGTAATGCTATGAAGAAAATGTTCAGGATCTTTTGTCTGTAGTACAAGCAGTCTTCATTCTTCCAAGACGCCATCATTTTCAGAACATTCTCACCATGAAGATATGATGCCCAATTGATAAAGATATGATGTTTTTAAAAAGTCTGAAAACTTGTATTGGGTCCTGAACTACTTGTATTTATTGAAAATATTGAACCTTAAAGTATTATAGGATGATTTTTAAGCATTACTAAACATTATTGTGATATCTATTGAACAATATTTCTCTTGATATACAAACTTTAAATCAATTGGTGCTATGTATCTAGTTTTAAACACCCCCAGGTTTAACCCATCATTGTTCACTCCCATATTTTTTCTTTTTATAATGCATTCCAGATGTCCTGTCATAGTCCCTTCACCTTTTTAGCTTCAAGTCAATTACACTGTTTATCTACACTCTACGTATCTGCTGATATTTAGCTTTGTGAACTGATCTTTCTCATCTCACCTTTGGCATTTAATTTTTCACGCTGGCTTTAAAATCTAAACTGGAAAACTCTCCCTCCATTTCACTTCTCTAAATATCTTAGAATTTAGAAGTTGAGGATTGGGGTTTTCTTCCAATCTTAGAAATAGGGGAAATTGCCATTTCTTTACCCCATTCTTATACTAAAGCAAACCACAGTGATAGTGTTTTTAATATAGCCCTTCCTCCTGTTGCTTTCAGATGGTTGCCAGCAAGTACCTTTACGATGAAGGAGAAGAGGAAGAGGTATTTAATGATGAATGGAGTGCTGCAGGCAAGGTGGACGTACAGACTATGAACATGCTGGAGATGAATTTCCTCCGTGCCATTGTAAGACTTCTAAAGATGTGTTATGTGAAGGAGATGCACAAATCTTCATTACTTTCAACCAAAGTTCAGAGAAATCAGTGAGCTAAAAGGACATGAGAAGATATATGCACTTTAAGAGTGGCAAAGCTGTAGGAGTTTGCAACTATAATGAAGATTGAATAATAGATAGCACTAGCAATGAGTTTTATATACTGCTTCACAGTGCTTTCCAGCCTTCTCTAAGCAGTTTACAGAATCAGCATATTGCTCCCAACAATTTGGGTTCTCATTCTATCGATCTTAGAAGGATGGAAAGCTGAGTCAATCTTGAACCTGGTGAGATTCAAACTGCCAAATTGCAGGCAGCCGGCAGTCAGCAGAAGTAGCCTGCAGTACTGCATTCTAACCACTGCGCCACCACAGCTCTTATTGGGTATTATGTTGTTAAAATGCAAAATAATATAGATTTCATTTAGTACTGTAATGTATAAGTAACCTCAGAGCAATAGATTAATGAATGAATTAACCCCAAACACTTGCAGCAACAGCAATAACAACAATCCAAAGTGATAACGGTAATTGTCAAACAGACGTATTGTTTTATCCAGATGCCTGAAAGACTTGAGGGGTTTTTCTTCCACTTGAAATAGAACATTCCATGAGCAGAACCTCACACCAGCTACAGTTGAAAATTCATTGAAGAGAAATAAGAGAGAAATAAAAGCATTACCTATGACTGTTATGAGACACTGCCCAAACTGAATATGGGGAAATTTTTTATATTTAAATGTAGTCAGCATGGCGCATCATTCAATCTTTCCCTCTTATATTTCATTCACTGTTCATGTAAAAAGAGGGATAGGTAAACTATCTAAAATTCTAGCTCATTGTTTCAATCATTATTTCCTTATCTACAGGACTGGAGTCTTTTTACAGATCCCAAGGAGTTTTTTGAAGTGTTCAGCTGGCTGGAAGGCTGGTAGGTATTTTTGATGAAGATGCTAAAATTTTTCTAGAACTGGTATAAAAGGAGTTCTTTGAATGGGATGGAAAAACAATTATTTTGTATTCTAAATGGACTGAATATGATCAGAGAGTGACTTTATGTTCTGCCGTATCTATAACTAAACTACAAGTCCTTGATGAACCACTGTTCAGCCAGTCTTCTGTCTTCCCACATGTGACTATACAGTGTATCAGAATGTAGATTGTACATTTTTGCTGAATTTTGCAACAGTGCTTTTTGTTCTAAAACTGGAAGTACTACCCATGTGACTTAGTCAGCTTTGAAAATCCTCTCCAAATAAGACTCCTTTTATTCTTCATGTTCCACTGAAGTGTGTGTGTGTGTGAAGTGAGGAGTGTTCTCTGACACCGTAAATTGATTAGCTCTGTTGCTAAACTGTATTAGTACTACAGTAGCAGTGACAAATATAGCAGTATGGATATGTCTGTCACTGTAATACAACAAAGAAGTGGTTTGTTTGTATAGGTCGGATGACACCAGAAATGGGGATGTTCTTGAGTAAAGGCTCTGCAATTTTTTTTGTTCCTACAGTGTGGCTGAGAAGCAAGGTGTTAGACGTGGCTGGTTCACCTACACTGATCTGTGCGTTCTACTGGAGCAAACTTTGTGGCAGCAGGCTTTGGGTCAATTCTACCAGCAGGTAGCCAAGGTAGCCTACCTTGCCTAAAGGGAATGACAAAGAGTACAAGGGGTTGTAAATGAGATAGATAAAAATAGGGACAGGTCAATAGGCTATTTAGGGTGCGGTATGCAAATGAGAGAGAGCTCCGAATTCTGAGGTTCCTCATATGTTAACTTGGGGTAAAAATGATAGGATGCTAGTTTTGTTAGCTGCCCAACTTGCCCAAAGGAAAAAAAACAAAGAGAAACTGTGAATTGATATTAATTGTGGAGGTGGGGATGGGAGTGTCAGAGAGACAGCAACCTCACCAATAACATGCTAAATTAAGGTTCAGTGACTGTCTGCACCCTGCAAGGACAAACTTCCTTGTATTTTCTTTGAATAGCTATTATATACTTTCAAATCTCACATGTACTGACTGGTCCAAAGAAGTTGGGTATTCAAGTCTGAATTTCTGCTAGATAGAATTTTATAACCCTCTGTATTATTTCATCTGTGATTTTACTGATTTTCTACACCATTTTTCAATTTAGAAGCCCTTAGAGTGGTGACAATGCAGACAGATAAAGAAAAGTTAAACACTTATAAATCAACAAAATCCACAGTAGAGTGGGCAAACCATGAAGATTTGTTCAACCAAGATTTGTTAAATAAGACACAATGACTATAAGTCATTGTGCCTCAAAGTCATACCACATTGTGGTTTAGAATGATATGTGTGAACTCTGCAATAAATACTCAGAAACTAATATATATAGCAGCATTTGTCTCACTTGACCTTGCTAGATAATGGAAGTTTTCTCCTTTATCGGTTTACAAATTCCTAGTCTTCTGCACGACTGTTTGCTACAGAACCAGTGCTGAAACACCCGGATATGGACACTCCTTTCGTGATTCAAGCCGATGCAAGTGATGTAGCTATTGGAGCGGTATTACTTCAAATCAACGAGAAAGGGACCTTACAGCCTTGTGTGTATACCTCCCATAAACTGTCTGAAACAGAGAGAAAATGGGCCGTCTGGGAGAAAGAAGCTTTTGCAGTTCGTTGGGCCTTGCTGACCTGGAGACATTTCCTGGAAGGAGCAAAACACCCGTTTGAGGTATGGACTGATCATAAGAATCTGGAAGCCTTAAAAACACCCCGGAAGCTGTCCCCTAAACAAGTTCGCTGGGCCCAGTACTTCAAGCGATTCAATTTCTCATTGAAGTACATTCCAGGCGGGAAGAACTTCATGGCGGATGCTACCTCAATATAATAGTATGCATCAGGAGGTGATAAGCCCAATTGTCTCAGCCAAACACCTAGCTGCCCCAGTGATCACCAGAGCCCAAAGGAAGAACCAAGAAGTGGTTTTATCGAATGACCTTACCGAACAATTAAAAGAAGTTTTAAAACTGGACGAATGGTTCCTGGCTCATTCAAGTGACTATACAATTAGAGATGGTTTGGCTTGGGTGGGGGCCAAGTTGTATGTGCCACAGGTACTGAGGAGCCAAATACTACAACAGGCTCATGATTCTAAAGCAGCTGGCCATTTCGGATTTGTGAAGACCTTACATCTGGTTAAGCGGCAATTCTGGTGGCCTACTTTAAAGAAGGACATTGAAGCTTATGTAGCTAGCTGTCCGATTTGTGCTTCGGCAAAGAGACCTCCTGGTAAGCCAGTAGGATTGTTACAAAATGTAGCTAGACCAACGACTCCCTGGAAGGAAATCTCTATGGACTTTATAGTAGAATTACCTGAAAGTGGTGGAAACACGGTCATCTGGGTAGTGACTGATTTGTTTTCCAAACAAGTACATTGCATACCTTGTTCCAAGATTCCCTCTGCTAAGACGCTGGCTAAACTATTTATATCACATATCTATAGGTTACATGGCGTCCCGGAACGCATAATCTCTGACAGAGGGGTCCAATTTACCTCAAATTTTTGGAAAGAGTTCCTGAAGTTAATAGGTTCCTCCCAGGGGCTAAGCTCCGCCCATCACCCCCAAACCAATGGGGCCTGTGAGAGGACTAACGCAGCGTTAGAACAATATCTCAGATGTTACATAAATTATCAACAAGATAACTGGTCCGAATTACTACCATTTGCCGAAGTGGCATACAACAACTCCGCACACAGCAGTACTGGATTTACTCCATTTAAAGTGGCTTCGGGACAAGATTTCGTTCCCATACCTGAACTTCCTCGTGAAAAGCCCAACATCCATTCGTTGGATGAATGGATAACTCAACTCCAACTTAACTGGCCAGTAACACGCAAAGCATTAGATGAGGCCCATCAAGCCCATAAGAAATTTGCAGACAAGAAAAGATCCCCACAGAAAGAATATAAAGTGGGCGACAAGGTTTTCCTGTCTACCAGATACCTGCAGACCACTCAAAAGTCAAAGAAGCTTGGTCCCAAGTACGTTGGTCCATTCACAATTGAACGGATTATAAATCCTGTAACAGTCCAGCTGAACTTACCCAAAACTCTTCGACAAATTCATCCGGTTTTCCATGTTAGTTTGCTAAAACCTGAACGTACTTCTGACCTAAGACCCATCCAGACTGACTCTCCCATACCAATATTGATTGAAGGCGAACAACATTTTGAAGTTAAAGAAATTCTGGATTCTCGCAAATGGAGGGGTCGACTCCAGTATCTTGTAGCCTAGAAATATTTCCCTTCTTCACAAGCCGAATGGGTTAATGAAACCGATGTTAAAGCCCCTAAGTTGATCAAAGCATTTCGTTCCAAGTATCCTGATAAGCCTTAGGAGTGTATTGTTTTGAAATTGTTTAATGATTAATAATTGTCTTTATATTTTCTCCTCTCTCTCTTCTCGGACTTCTAGGAGGGCCAAATGTCAGTCTTCAAGATCTTCTGCTATTGCTTTGCATCTTTTCGACTGTCATAAGTAACGGGGGGGGGGGAGGTAGGAATAAGTTGGGAAATGAGCTGGAGGTGTTACATTCGTCTGTTGTATAAATGGGAGGGGGGAGCATAAAATAGAGTTAGGTTTCTATTTCTCGCTTAGCTTAGGAAAACGTGTACCCCCTTCCTTTGATGAAGGACATGTTGGTCCATTTAGCGAAGGGAAAGATCTTCACGAAGTTGGATTTGAGAGAAGCATACTACCAGATTCGAATTAAGGAAGGGGATGAGTGGAAGACCGCTTTTAACTGCCCGATGGGTTGTTTCCAATTCAACGTTCTTCCTTTTGGTTTACAAGGGGCCCCAGCTGTATTCATGCAAATGATCAATCAAGTGTTACATGAACATTTATGCAGGGGGGTTTTGGTTTATCTTGATGATATCCTTATCTACACGGAGACCCTGGATGAACATGTGAAGTTAGTGCAGTCGGTTTTACAGAAACTGTGTGCCGCTAAGTTGTATGCTAAATTGTCAAAGTGTGAATTCCACCAAGACAAACTTGACTATTTGGAATATCGCATTTCATCCGAAGGCATAGAGATGGATCCAGAGAAGGTGCGTGCCGTTCTGGAGTGGGCTCCACCACGCACCAGAAAACAACTTCAAAGCTTTTTGGGATTTGCAAATTTTTATCGGCAATTCATCCCGACGTTTGCTAAGATAGCAATGCCCATCACAAATCTCTTGAAAACAAAAGGGGAGGTGAAGCCAAGGCCAGAAAAGCGGCTTGGCACTCCATGGACCACTCCAGTCTTCCACTCATCCCCTTCCTTAATTCGAATCCGGTAGTATGCTTCTCTCAAATCCAACTTCGTGAAGATCTTTCCCTTCGCTAAATGGGCCAACATGTCCTTCATCAAAGGAAGGGGGTACACGTTTTCCACAGAAATAGCGTTCAAATTTCTGTAATTCACCACCAAGCGTTTGGAACCATCTTTCTTTTCACGGAACAACACTGGGGCCGCTACCCGGGGTCTAGCAGGTTGAATGAAACCACGTTCCAAATTTTTAGCAATAAACAATCTTAGCTCTTCCAATTCCCGTGGGGTCATTGAGTACAACTTTGGTTTCGGGAGCTTCACCCCAGGCAAAATCTCAATAGCACAGTCTGTTGGTCGATGAGGCGGAAGCTCATCCGAGGCCTTCTCACTGAACACTTCTTTTAAATCCCAATACTCTTTGGGAATTTTCTCCTCATCTTTTACGGGCTCAGTACCTGTGGAAGCTATTTCAATTAGGTCCTCAGGCTTCGGCTGGGATCTGGCCCCTCCTCCCGGTCGCTGCTTTGTGCATATGCGCATATGCACAACCCCTTTCTCCAGTTAACTTGGGGGTTCCATTTCCGGAGCCAGGGCAATCCCAGTATTAATGGTTGCTTCATCCCAGGGACCACAATAAAATGCAGGGTCTCATCATGCTCTCCCATGATCATTTCTATAGGTTCCGTGACAAAACATGCAGGGCAACCTCCAGCCACTGATCCATCTAGTTGGCAAAAGGAAATGGGCATCTTCAAAGGTTTTAACTTTAGGCCCATTTTCTTCACTACTTCCGTGTTTATTATACACCTGGTGCACCCAGAATCTAACAGGGCTAGCATTTCCCCTTCGACCCCTGAATTGGGTACCCTCAACTTCACCGGAATGGTCATAGGGCCCACGCTTGGACTTACCAGGAAGTCGTCTTCCGAGTCAGAATCCTCCTCCTCAGGGGTCACTGGGGCTTCTGATTCCTCTCCTGCGGGAGGGGCGACCTCTGCTGTCTCTTTCAACTTTAGTGCTGTTTCGCGAGGCTTCACTGGGGACTTTTCAGGTTTCTTTCCTTCCTTTGGCGCCCCCTTTGGCTCCAACTTGACTCTGCAGTTCACAGCCCGGTGACCTTCTTTCCCGCATCGAAAGCAGGCCGAGGGGTTGGGTCTTGCCGCCACTCCTCCCTTCTGAGGTTTAGGAGCCTCTTGAGGGCGCGAGGGGGAAAACTTGCTCCACCCATAACCTCCCCGCCGTTTACTTCGGATTAAATCAATTTCCACTTCTTCTGCCAGCAGGTACCACATCTGCAAGTCATTGGGGTCTCTTCTAGCAGTGCATCTCTGGTACACATCTTCATTTAAACCATCTTTAAACAGTTCTATCAGGGCTTCTTGGGGCCAGCCTCGGAAATGGCCTGCTAACTGTCTAAATTCTTGAGTGTAATCAGCCACAGACCTCCGCCCCTGTTTTATGGTTTTCATCCTAATTCGGGCCTTGCGCTCCGCCAGTGGGTCCTCAAACCTAGCCCGCAGTGCAGCCATAAATAGGTTATAATTCAGCAACTGAGGAGCATTATCATAATGCAAAGTCACCATCCACTCTGCCGCTATTCCCTCCAGAGCCCTGGTAACACACCTCACTTTGGCTGCTTCTGAGGGAAAATCCTCCCCATACTCCTCCATATGGCTCCAAACTTGAGCTAAGAAAAATCCCAAGGCTTTGGGATCCCCTCCGTATTTTACTTCTAACGGAGGCAGCCTAGGACCTCTACGCCTTCTAGGAATCACACCTCCTGCTGAAGGCCCTGGGGCTGCTGCTGGATCGGGTTGATTTATGGGAGAGGGAGCTGCTCTGCTTCTTCTGGCTGGGGCTACTTCCCCTCCCCCTTCATACCTTTGTGCAGCTTGAGGTTGTTCAAAGGCTTCATTAAGGAGTCTCCTGGCTTGATCCAGCAAGAGTTCCCTCTTTTTCTTCTCTTGCCAAGGCTCCTCTTTTCCATGCCGGCGGGTAGTTGTGACCCCAGGGGGGGGTCCTTCTCCGGATCTTTCCAACCAACTCCCACCGACCATCTAGGCTTCACAGCTGGATCCTCTTCCAGACTGAGCTCTGCTAGCGATTGGGCTTCCTGCACCAGCAAAGAATCTTGGCCTCCAATGGCTCCCAGATCCTCCTGGTCACTATTTGAAGATGACATGATGTCCAGGCCCCCTCAGAAGAAAATTGGGTATTCTCTCCGGGTGGGCAGGTGGATGAGATTCAGAATAATGTCAGGCGGAGCTCCATTCAAAATCCAGGAAAGAAATACTTAGACTCTTTAGTTTAGAGAAAAGACATCTTTTACTGAAAGTGAAGTGGTAGCAACCAAAGAATTCTGAATCTGAGAATTTAGGCGCGCAATTCACATATACAAAGTGATGGAAATGTTCCCACCCCCAATAGTTCAGATGACACTTCCAATTAGAAGTTGTGAATATGATCATGTGGGCATCTTCAGGTGATGATGAGGCCTCTGTCCGTTGACCTTGGCATATTTTGATAACGGGTTGCAGTTGCGCAGAGAGAAGAAAGCTAAGCGAGAAATAGAAACCTAACTCTATTTTATGCTCCCCCCTCCCATTTATACAACAGACGAATGTAACACCTCCAGCTCATTTCCCAACTTATTCCTACCTCCCTTTCCCCCCCCCCCCGTTACTTATGGCAGTCGAAAAGATGCAAAGCAATAGCAGAAGATCTTGAAGACTGACACTGCATTTGAAAGGGAGTGGGATATATAACTGCAGTTCTTCTTGGTGGACAATATATTTTGATCCGGTAGATTGCATCAATTCTAAGACTAAAAACAGTGCATAATCCGGTTTCTTTTTTTTCCCCTTCCACAGCTAGCGTGCATTCTTGGTGTGGTGTATCTGACAGGTGTTGCTGCTGTATTCGCTTCAGCCGCAGTGATGCATCACACTGTCCATGTGAAAAGGTCTGGTCCTTCTACTGTTATCAGCACCAGAGATGCTCTGGTTTCATGTCTGCCTCTTTCCGCTTCAGCCCAGAATATGGATTGCAAGCAAGAGCCACCATATTGTCCATGGCCCAGAGTGGAGAATCAAACCTTTCAAGGTGAAAAGCAGCAAAGAGGAATTAGTGGGATTTCAGTTACAGCGCTGTATCTCTGGGGCAAAGTCATAAAGGCATTATCTTATTCACCGGTCCCCATCAGCTCTTCACTTTGCCCATACTGCCATCAGCCCACTTCCTGCATGACAGCCAACCACACAGCTTGCACCTGTCTTGCTCAACAGTCAACTCGCTTTGGACTTCCCTGTTGCTCTAGCAACTCATGCTGGGACAGACCTCTTCGTTTGTCTCCTAATTGCAAAGACTGGCCGGAACCTCTAGCATTGCAACAGTGTCCTTGGCAGGCTTCCTTAGAGCTTGGCAGGTTCAAAACTTTTATGTTTCCTAGTTAAGGTTGGAAAAAAAGGACAGCTTTGACGTAGGGGATGAACACCTTGATAAATGCTTTGCTACATCAGAGTCATGGGACTCAAGGCAAGAAAGGCCAGAGATGGAAACGAAGCGCTTGATACACTGTATTGCCGCAGATATTAATTCATTCACCTTTTAAAATTTGACTTCAATATCTTTCTCTTCCCCCAAAATGACAGTGATGCTTAAAAACCTTTAAACAATTTATTGGAAGAATGCATCTCATCTGAAATGTTGAGACTGGGACAGGGAGCGCAAAGTCTAATAAACCTTCTTCCATTTCATATAAGCCAGTTACTTGCACTGGAGGCTGGTTTGAGTACTTTCTTGTTGAATTGGATGAGGTCACTAATATCAGGATTGCTTGCATCAGGCACCATGGATCCTCCCAGCTTAATTGTACTTGTGGAGCAATTTGTCAAGTAGACTTCTCCGTGAGTTCAATGGGATCTCACTACCATGGTGGCGAATAGCAGCAACTCTACACAATTTAGGTTTAGCAGCAATTGTTACATAATTAAGTATGTAAAGTCAATACTCGTATTCTCTGCCTTTGTCTTACCGATTGTTTTCCAAAAAAAGCCATGCAGGTTTTGCCTGGGATTATCTTGTGCTGTTACATGAGGATGAAGGTAGGGTGGGATGCCATTTGCTGAGGGAAGGCTCGGTACTGTTAATTAGGGTATGGGAGATTAAGGATAGTTTGGAATTCCTGGTCTTATTTATGAGTGCTTGATTGCCTCCTTTGCTTTTTGTGACAGAAACGGGTAGAAGGTTGGCAGCTTTTTCTTATACCTGCCTTTTGTAAGCAGATTGCCTCCAAATATATTGGATTACTACTTTCTGTGATCCCTAGTTGGCATGGCCAATGGCTGGGGGGAGTGATAATTCAAACTCTCTGGAGGATTCCTGAATAAGAAAGGCTGTCCTATCCCAATTACTTCCAACATTTTTCTGCTGTAGTTTTCCACTGTAATTTGTAGATGGGATCTCTTCTAATAAAGGTATTTGTGTGTTCCTGTCTCTTTGGTTTTTTTTCGTTTGTTTCATGATACTAAACCTTCATCCAGTACCATTAGTTGCTTTCTCTTCTTTCTGGGAGCTTAAGACAGTGTTTCTCAACCTTGGCAACTTTAAGATGGGTGGACTTCAACTTCCAGAATTCTTGGAATGGAAGTTGTCATGGTTGAGAAAACACTGTTCTATGGTATGTGTGACTCAGAGACATTACTACTGAACATTATGTTCATGAGTATCTTACATTTTATTTTAAAGTACTCCCCATGTCCAGTCCACTAAAAGTAGCAGAATAGTGTAGCTGATATTCTCACCCTGTTCTCTTTTGTGTATAGACATATCTATACTAAAATATTTAGAAGTAAAGGAGTCTTATGGATTTGTGCCTCAGAGCTGTTCAAAGATATAGTATGATTCACTTAACTCCCTAATATTCTGGACATGTGTAGTCTTGTGCAGAAAATGCTTCTCTAAGTTCTTAACATGCATATTTAGTCCTAGAAGACCTTGGGCCGCTTTTTTTTCTTTCTTAGCTCTAGGGAAGAGGCAATGGCAAACCATTTCTAAAATTTGGCAAGAAAACTGAAGGGACTTCTCCAAACAGCTGCCAAGGGTCAAAACCGACTGGAAAAAAAAACAAAACACACACACACACACATAAATAAATCTTCTATAAAGCCATGACTGAGTTGTTTGTGTCTGATGGACAACCATTTACTATTCTTTGAACTAGATTTAAACTAGATTTAAAAATTATATTGCATGAATGCATTTTGAGGAAGTATCAGAACATTTATACTATTCCTCTGGAGACTTTCTTTGTGATATAGAAATATAATGGCTTTGTAGAGTCATAGCTAGAATGCAAGAAAAGAACAAAGTTCTAAGGTAGGATTTTGAATCAACTTGAAAGGAGCAATTGTGCAAGTTTGTTTGAGAAGGACATACCAGCACTGGAAATGCATCTTGTTAAAAGCTATCTACCACACCTCATTTGACTGAAGCAACTAGAAAATGCCATGATACAGGAATATAGAGGGTAGATGATCTTTCAAATAAAATAGGCCTCAACAGATGACCAATTTTAATTGCACTCGGAAAAGCTAGTGAAAATGGAAAGGTACTAATACAACATATTTCTAGTTAGATATTGATGTTTATTATGTATAAAACAAATTTATATAATCACACATAGGTGGCTGAGTACTGGTACCATATAATAAAAACTGGTCAAAAAAATCACTCCATCTGCCCCTGGCAGAAACAACAATGAAGTTGGCCATTGCTTGGCTCTGTCTCCATTTGTGTTCCCAGGCCTGCTGAGAAAATGGCCACTGGGGGGGAGGAGCTGGCATCATGATACTGCATGCAATCTCGGAGGTCTGAGATTGCAGCTGATATCTTTGCCCCTGGACGGTCCAAATGGACCTAAACCGTCCCGAAGAGACGGTGATAGTGAAGGGCGCGCCCTATAGATCCCAGGGATATCGCAAAGTCCCTGGTTGATCCAGGAGACGCCCTTTTGCCAGCGGCAGAGAAGCAGCCACCAAAGCTGCTGAAGTTGGGACAACTCCGAACGGAAGAGGTTGAAAGAGAAAGTGTGTCGGTTTGGTGAGGATTTTTCTTTTATTATTCTAAGACTTAAAAGGACCTTAAAGGACACCCTAAGGCGGGAAAAAAAAATCTGCAAAAGTTTTGACAGAACTGAATAAGCGGCGGTTTTTAAACAGAAGTGTCAAAGTAAGGCTTTGTTTTTTTCTTTTCTTATGGCTGGACTTCTATTGAGACTTCTAGCTGGACTGGTTTTTTCTCTATATCTATTTTTTCTTTTCTTTTTTGACTTTGTAATATTTTAGGTTAGAGGCTCCCTTTAGATATTGTTATACACTTGTTTTTTATTCTTTTTAATTTTTATTACGTTTTGTCTGGGAAAGGAGGGGGAGAGGGAGAGTAAAGAAACTTTGTAACACTGCCAACTAGAGGCTTGAAAATATTTTCGAGGAAGCTGAGAAAGTTGAGAAAGAAAGCTTTGAAATTCTTTTTCAAGGACATTGCTATGTGATAAGATAGAGGGAAGAGCACAGGAGAGTGTTATTGCAGGTGTTCTTCTGGATTTCTATCAACAATTGAAACTTGGCTTTGAAGCTTGGAGAGAGTTATGACAAGAGCCTTGGATAACTAAATAAAGTGCAGTGTGTCTTTTTTATTTTCTTAAGTTGTGCTACCCCCCCCTTACCAGCTATACTGTTCATTTTTTCTTTTTAAAACCTATATTTTTGTAATATTTTCATCTTTGCTTAATATTTTAAAGGGAAAGCCTCAAAATTTTCTTTTTTTTTTTTTTTCTTCTTTGGGATTTTTTTGTTTTTTGATCTACTCTTTTGGTCCACTTTTATACTTTTTTTATTTGAGAATTCTCAATTGGATTAAGGTGTTGAAGAACCTGAAGAATTATTTTTATTTTCTCAATTTTTTTGAAAAAAATTTGCTCTTTTTAAACCTTTTTATTTTTCTCTTTCCTTTCGACTTAATTATTGATTGGATTAAGGTTAAGAAGAACCTGAAGAAATTTTTTCTCCTTTTCTTTTTATTATTATTGGGTTTTTCTCTCTCCCATTTTTATTTTTCATTTTGAATTATAATTGGCTATTCCATAATTGGATTAGGGTTTAGAAGAACCTGAAGATCCGGAATTGTTTAAAATGAGTAGGAAGTTTATAGCTTCTGGCTTCTCAACTTCTACTTCTGCCTCCCCACCATTTGGAGGACAAGTCAAATTCAGACAATGTTAAAGCAAGACAAAGATCAAGAAAGAGTGACTCTACAGATGATTATGCAAGGATTCCAAGACCTTAAAATAAAATCAGACACCACTGAAAAGAGCATAGAAAATATTGAGCAAAGAACAGAGAATATTGAACAAAGAACAGGGAAAACTGATGAAAAAGTGGAGAATATTCAACAAATGATGATGAAGTATGATGAGAGATTCCAAAAAATTGAAGAAGAAAATAAACAAAGAGACAAGAAGATTGGAGATAATGATAGCAGATTAACAGTGGTTGAACAAGATAAAAGGGGGATGCTGAAATGGGAGATGGACAGATCAGAATTCTATCTCAGATTGCAAAACATAGAGGAAGAAAAAGGACAAAATCTAGCTGAGATAATGATAGAAATATTGGCTGAAGCTTTGGAAATAACAGAAGAGAAGATGATGGATGGAGTAGATGAGTTATACCGAGTTTTTACAAGATATGCGATGAGAAATAACCTACCAAGAGAAGTTCATATCAGAAAATCAAAAAAATATCAAAAAAGCCATTAAAACACAAATATTACAAGTGGTAAGAGAGAAAACATTGAAATACAAAGGCAAGGAGATTGTGGTTTTAAAGCAAATACCCAGAAGAGTGAGAGAGATGAGAAGACAACACCGATTTCTGACTAAAATGCTATTGAAAAAAGAGGTGAATTATAGATGGCTAATCCCAGAAGGGTTAATGTTTACATGACAAGAACAGAGACATAAAATTGATTCAATCGAGAAAGCAGAATTATTCTATGCAGAATTTTTTGGAAGGAGAGAGGAGGAGGCAGAAAAAGAGATTTCACTAATTATTCACTAACATTCCAAGATGACCAAATGGAGACTAAAAAAGAAGAAGGCGCAGTAGGTAGATCGGTGGAGATTAAAGAACAACGTGAACCAAGATCTATGAGAGCTGCCAAACCTAATTATAAAGCATAATCATGGAAGAGAAAAAATTGATTACAATGAATATAAATGGACTTAATTCAGTTGTTAAAAGGAATTTTTTTCACAAATTAGAGAAACTAAAATTTGATATAATTTGTCTACAAGAAGTACATATTAAAAAACAATATGAACAATTGTTGATACAACCAAAATTAGGGAAAATATTTACTTCTTTGACTCAGTGTAAGAAAAGAGGGGTTTTATAAGTTAAAGATACCATTTTAGCCAAATTGATTTATACTGATGAAGATGGAAGAGTATTAATGGTGGAAATAATGGATAATAATATGAAAACACTCTTGATTGCAATTTATGCTCCGAATGATAAGCAAGAAGAATTTTATAAAAAATTACATATGAAAATAATTGTACTGGACTATGTCAATATAGTTATGATGGGAGATTTCAATGGAATTGTAGACAATAAACTAGACTGTATAGCAACAACAACAAAGCAAAATAAAAAGACTCCCCAAATCCTTTTTTAAAATGATAGATGAAATGCATTCTCACATTTTATTCAAAAGGTTCACAGTGAACAGCAATGGTGTCAAAATTACATATGCATGATGATGCAAATGCTACTGTCATATGTTTGCATCCCAACATTTGACACAAGCTGTATTTTCTAATTCACTATTTGGCTCCAGATGCCCATGTTTGTATTGGGCAATACAATGCAATAGAATGTTTACTATCTGGGTTCTTTACTGTAAAAAACACAATTTAGAACACTGCTTAGTTGTCTGGCAACAAGTTTATAGGAATTAACCTTCCTATTGCATATTCATAGATAACAAGAACCAAAATGCCAAATACAAAATAAACAATACAAGTTAAAATTATTAACAATAAAAGTCTGACAACTGCTATATATCTTGCTTGGTGGGAAGGCGGAAGGAGAGTATAATTTTTTAAGAAATGTTTGAAAACAATGCATAAGAAAACCCTTGCAGATGTTAGTTCAATGGACCATTGAAATACCAGGTAGGAGTGTAGGAGAGGAATTTTCTGGAGATGGATCTGCAGATTTTAATACTTGGACAGATTTGTAAAGAGAGGTGATTTCTCAGATACCAAGACCCTCAACTACCTAAGACTTCAAAAAAATAATAAATTAATTTATACTTGGGAAAGAATAGGTAAATTGTGTGGATCTTTTAACATGGACATCATAAGATCCTGTGCATCAGTTAGCAGTATACAGTAGATGCCCTATTTTCTACCGTTTGCAACTTTTATACATATATAAAAAATAATCCCATACAGAATATCTTGCAGTAATCAAAGTGAAATGTACAGTAACTAAGGCATGGAGGATAACAACTGTACTACTGCCAAATCCAACATTTTCTCTAGTACTGGGTTTTTCTTTGTTTGGTCTTTAAAAAATGTTGGTCTTTAAAAATATGTTTGACTTTTGGTAAAACAAACAGAAACCTTCTAGATCCTTGGTTACATATGCATATTGAAAATAAATAAAAAGTGCAGCCCAAGTAGTAATCTGCAAAGTGTACATAAAATATATTTTACTTTTGGTAAAACACCCTCTAGATCCTGGGTTTTATATGAATATTGAAAATAAATAAAAATGCAGCCTTATTCTGCAAAGTTGTAGATATGATAAAATCACCAGCAATGCAGCTATCACATCAAGACTTATATTAAATAACATGGAAAGGGGACTACAGGGCTGAAGGAGGAAATATAAATTTGAAGGCTGCTGTGATTTGGTCAGAGTTTCTGATTTGGTCTGAAGATCAGACCCCCATGTCTTGCTCATTTCTTTAATCCTACTGTGTTAACATTCCAGGAAAGTTGGTAATGTCCACAGAAATGCCAGTTAAGTAAATGCATTTTTAATTTTCACATCTATTTTTCACCCAGATAATTCTTGTTTTCTCTCCACTTCCATTATGTCTTAGGTCAACATAAACGATGAATCAACAATGAACAACACATTAACTTATGAACAGCATATGTTAACATGGTTCCTATTTTAGAACAGTGAGCAATATCTAAAAATGCTTCTCTCCTTTTGCTTCTTTCACCCCAGCTCATTCATGTCTTACCCTCCCAATGCAGGAAGCCTGTTACTTGGCAAGCTAAGTTAATAGCTAATGGACTGATGAATTGCGGCCTGGAAGGGCCAAAGGTGGAAGTTCAGACCCAAATAGCCAATAAAACGAACAACCAAAGGAAAGGGAGGAGCTGGAAAGAATCTCTTCTGTTGCTAGGCCACTTTCCAGACAGGAGTGCAACATTAAGGGAAAGGAAGAAGTCAGCAGCATGAGCAAAGCCAACAGAGCTTCCCAAAGCATCCTGCCCCTTGTTCAAATAGGGCCCAAATGGCCTCCCTGGCCTATAAGTTGCTTATTGGCTTTGCAGGTGAGTAGAGTTACTAGGAGGTAATAAATAATTCAGTGGAGAAGAATTGAGACTGTCTTGTGATGGGTAGTGGCAGGTGAGAAAATGTTTCTAATGAATTGGAAAGTGATTTCAGCATGTTGGTTGTCCAGCATTAATCCTGATATGTATGTATGTCACGTTAGTAAGGCAAAATCCATGGAGTGTTTTAATTATTGGCTGATTATTATTATTAACTGATGAGCTACACCTTGATGTGTTACTCGAGGGGTAGGGTAGAAATTATAGGTCTGATTGAAGATGTTGGCCAGCAATTCTGGAAATTAATAGACAAGCCTTCTAGATACACTACTGTGTTGTCTTATAACAAGGACACTAGCTTTGTAAAGGTGTGTGTGTGAGAGTGCTCTACTCTAGCCCACTGTTCCTTCTCTCTAGAATCTCCTGGTCCAGATGTCTTTTCTCTGCGTGTTTCATTTTCTCTTAATTGCCAAACTGCCCAAGGAGCAACTGAAGGAGACTCCATTTTGGGATGGACTTCTTGCGCACAATCTCTTTGCCTGTGGCATCTCTACGGCCATTCAGTGTAGTATGGGTACCAGGTAAGCTGGTTTTAATCCCTTCTTCCCCATATTCCCATAATCTTCCCTAGGGTCCTTTTGGTTCAGTTATGGATGAAAGTCAAAATGGTTCAGTGACAGTGTTGAAGGAGACTCAGATTAAGTCCTACCTTCTGCCAAGAATTCTCCCAAGGTGATGTGGGGCTAGTCACTACCTAGCTCCAAAAGGTTGCTGTTGAACTATAGTTGGAGGAGGGAGGTGTTTAATACTGTCTAAGAGGAAGAGCCACCCATAGGTTTGACAAACAGAGAAAATAAAATAGGCAATCCACAGTGGCAGAGCTATTGGCATGGAATTATGTCATGGGAGGCTGAGGAGAAAGGAGGGTTGGCTGGTTGCTGCATTTTACGCCTTTCAGGTTGTGATCCTTTGTGCTGCTGTACTGGATTTTTACATTTTGAAGCCTTCCAAGATTGAGACAGGATGTCAGAACAACTAAGGAATAACCAGTATGTTTACTCTTTGTCCAACAGCCAGGATACCATTGACCCCATGATCAAAGGAGATGATCAACATATCCAATATGGATGTATTTTGTACTACATAAAAAAGCACCAGTAAAACTTTTATTGAAGAAAACTTCCTGGGAGATAATTGTAGGTCTGCCTCAAATGTTCAATTTCAGGAAAAGATTGGTCAAAAAGCAACTCCAAGTTGATATGCAGCTCAAGATACATTTGAAAGATAATGGATTTTCTGGTTCAATTTCAGTCAAGCTTTCAGCCAATAAATAAAATTTTCAATAAAATATCATGTTTTGCAGTCTTGATTAATGACCTTCATTAGATATGGGATAGGAGAAAAAATGGTGTTCATCTGAATCTCTTGGAAGCTTTTGGTACCATCAACTATAGCATCTTTTTAGAACCTCTGGTGGAATTGTGCTTGGAGCCATTATTTATAGTGGTTCTAGTCCTTTTTGTCAGACTGTGCCCAGAAGGTGGTCCTGGGAGACTATTATTCAACACAACAAAGGCATATCTTTCTTGATTTTCTGAATAATCATATTAACAGTTTTAAAAAGGAAGATAAAAGTAATACAAACTGATAAAAAGAAAGGGGGAAAAAGAAAGACAACAAAGAGGAAGCTAAAAGGGCAAGAAATAAAAATAAAGAAATATATATATTTTAAAAAGTGCCCCCCCCCCCAAGTTGTTGTATCTTATATAATCTTATGTTCCTAGAAGTTTAGGCAGAATATAGAAAGGATATTTTGTGTATCTGGAAAACTAACTTTGGAGACAGATAATAACTCCTCCATTTAAGTTGCCACCAGTCCTTCCACATGTTTATTGCCTTTGTCATCCCTGCAGATTGCCTCTGGTGCAGGCTCTGTCATTTGAATTCCTTATCCCAGCCATGGTACTGACTCAGCAGATGGCTCCTGTTCATCGATCAAAAGAAAACAGTGAGTTATAATCCACAGCACCTACTACTGCTCCAAACACATATCACTAGGCACAAGGCATTGTAATGACAATAGCAAACCTGGCAGGATTCCCTATGCCACTTTCTTTGGATTTAGCAAAACTTGTCATTTTTGTCAGTGGAAACCAGGTGGTGATGACAGGTATCTGATCTCATCGTAAATCCATCCCTTAGAAAACTAATGTAAGCATCTCATATTATATCAAGACAAAATGGACACCTTGCCTTGTCCAATCAGTAGAAAGGCCATTTAAAGCAGTCTTCTGTTTTGAACTGTGTTCTCTGTACAGGTAAAATATGGAAGGTAACAGCTGCCTTTTATCCTTACCTTTTGATACACTATCTCTATTTTTTTCTTTCCTTCCTTCCTAAATGATGAAAAAGTTTTAATCAGAGTACTGTAGTTAATATTTTCAGTTATTGTTTGGGTTCAGATTTTGTTCTATTTGCCCTTAGATTTCCATTTGTTTATTTAGAATCTTTTCTCCAGTCAATTCTATAGATTTCTTTCACAATATATTGAATTCTGGGGTTTCCCCCTTTCCCGAATATTATTTTTGTTCTGAGAACCCAATACAAATGTACATATCCTCCTTTTTCATCTAGGTACTGAGGCTCCTGAAATATGTGCTGAGCTAGGCTGTGAGAACGCAAGAAACCCGATGCAATTATTCCATGAGGTTGGTAGGTTTGGTCTGTCAGAGAGCAAGAGAACAATTTGGTTATAATGCCAAAGCCATAGCTTCTTGACAGCAAGAAAGGAAATAGTTACCGTGTAATGGTTGAAAGGTGAAGAAATGGCTAGACTTTTCTCTTGCCAAATTGGTAGGTTGTCTGAAGGTGTTCCCCCTCCCCCCCAAGTTAATCTATTTTGTCTGCATGGAAGTAGAAAGATGATGCAGCAATCATGAGAAGGCATTGTTATTCCCCCCTCACCCCATCCTCACAACTCTCTTTCAGATTAGGATAAATGTAACTGGTCAAAAACCACTCAGTGAGCTTTAGAGTTAGTGGAGATTTCAATTTAGGCCTCCCTCAGTCCTAAATCAGCATTCCAATTCTGCTTCATGCATTGAGCATGCTCCCAGAAATTACCAGAAAGTATGGCCGTTACTGCGAATTTTGGGAGCTGAAATTCACACATTGGGACTGATCAAATTGGTAAGTGGTGCTGTATTATTATATTGCTCTGGCTTTTCTGCAGTAATAAATCTTATAGCTTTAATAATATTTCCTCTCTTTTCCCCCAGATTTCAGGTGCAGTACTAGTCTCTGGTTTAGTACAGATACTGTTGGGAGTCTCTGGAGTCTGTGGCTGGATTGTCCATCATTGTGGCCCCATGGTCCTGGCCCCAAGCCTTTCTGTTATTGGACTTTCAGCTTACAAGCCTGCTGCTCTTCTCTGTTCTGAGAACTGGATAATCTCTGTGCTGTAGGTTGTTCAACACTCTTTCCCTAACTCTTTTCAGAAAACCAGCCAAATATCAGATACCTTTTTCAACCATTATCTGGCAACCAGATGTTCTCTATAAGTGGCATGAGTATTCCAGCTGATTGGTTCTCTCAGCAGAAAGCTCTAAGAGGGCTTCTTAATGCTGCAATTGAAATTCAGGTGTTCTTAAAACACAATATGTTTCTCATTTTTAAACATTCATCTATGAAATTTTGAATTTCACAAAACTTTTTGTGAGGTAGTGGCTGACTTTAGAATTTTAAAACTTTCCCTTCTAGTAATATAAGCATAATTTAAATATATGCATTACCTTCACATTTACTTTTAATTGCAAGATGTGCAAATATTCTTAACTATTCTTAACTATTTTTGTGTGCTTGGCATTTCTCTAAATGTATCGCCTCTAATACTAGAATAGGGATTTAAAATATATATACCTTAATATCCAGATATCCTCTTTGTGCAAAGGGGAAAAGCTTCTGTTTGTGTCTTTCACTGCAACTAAAGAGAATAAAGCTCCTGTATAGGCAGATCTGTGTAAGACCAAGTTCCCTCTTCCTTTGGCAGTATATTACACAATCTCATCTATTCTATCATCTTTTTCAGGATTGTGTTGCTGTGTATTTTGATATCCCAGCACCTGGCCTCTTGCAGACTGCCTCACTGTCAGTGGAGCCAAACAAAGGGACTTTCTGTGACATTTGATGATCCAGCCCTGCATATGTTTTCGGTATCAATTCATGAGTTATGAGTTAAAAGTCAAGAATCAAACATCAGTGCAATAAAACAAATGAAAGGAGGTGATATCCTGGAGATCAACACCCCCAATATAGTCATGCATTTCACTCTCCTCTCTGAATCCAGGATTTGGGGAAACAACTATGTTTTCAAGGTCCATTTCAGAGATAGCAAGATTGGGACTACTTAAACCTCCAGAGTGACTCCCATTAGGTCACATCAGAGGATGCTGTGTTAAAGATGGGTGGATCATGCCTACTTAACAAATGGGGGGGGGGGCAGAAATTGAAGACTCAGCCTCTTATGTTGAGAAAGAGTCATCTCACACTCACTTTATATTTCCTGCAGGTTCTGCTGCCCTTCTCTAGCATCTGGGTTATCTGTGGAATTCTTCGACCAGTTGCAATCCCTTGGGACAGTTTGCATCCTTCTACACAACATCTTAACCTCAGCAACAGCACTCTGCAATCCCCATGGTTCAAAATACCTTACCCAGGTTAATGAGTTGGACAAGCCAGACTCTGCTTTTCCCTTGTGCTAATCTTCAGATTCCAATTCCTTTCTCTATTCCAGGTGAGCAGGGCTGGCCAGTGCTTAGCACCCATGCAATTGGTATTGGTGCTGCTATGGGGGTTACTGCAAGTGTGAACTCCATAGGCTGCTACCTGCTGTGCAGTAAAGCCCTAAAGAATCCACCCCCACCGCGGCATTCATGTAACAGAGGACTCTGTGCTGAGGGCCTTGGTAGTCTCCTATCAGCTGTGCTGGGATGCATGTCTGGAACTGCCTCCAGTATGTCCAACACCTGTGCCAGCAGCCTGACTCAGGTAACAGTATGGGTTGGGGCCATGGGATTGCTTAGAGCAGAGATCTCACATGGGAATCAGTAGGTACCTGCCCTTAAAGAATGGGGACATCAGCCCAGTTTCAGAAACAGCCTACAATATTCTCCATTTGCATATGAAGATATAGTGTCTAGGTTCATAGAAGAACCAAAGCCTGAATACAGTTTACCTTTTGTGGCTTAGAATGTTTTAGGATTCCATAGATTTATATTTTATAGGCTACAGTTCTTTGGTAAACATGTGAACCCACCCAGGTGAAATATATTTCATAACCATCCATGGCTAAATATCTTATGTGAACCTAGATATTCAGGTAGATAATGACTCTATCTCTTTACATTTTTTCCCTAAGAATAGGCATATAACAATTTATTCTTTTTGATTTCTTTCACTTTGGGCTTGCCATGTTCATTGAGCTGAACATACTTTATTGAATGATCTGTATTTTATTAAATTATTATGATGCCACAGTTATAATCCATTTTTCCTTTGGGAATTCAAGTCAATTTAATATGGAATTTCTCTCCAGTTTTTAACTTAACAAGTTATTGTTAACTTAAATTTAACAATAACAAGGAGAAGCATGATTTTGTTTGAGTTAGTAATAGTATAGTAATAGTTAATAATAGTCATGGTAATCATGAGATTTCCACAATTTGAGCTGCAGAAGGAAGAACATCTGAGCCCATCCAGATATTGCGGGGAATGGGAAATGCCAGAGAAGTACAAAGTGAAGATTCCCACACAGCATGACACATGCTCAAAAATCTGTTTCCAAACTAATGCGATTATCACGTAACTGAAAGTTTTTTTTCCTGTTTGCTTCATTTAATGGAGTCCTTTTACTCTGATCTTCAATTTTTAGTTTACTGGCATGTAGAAAGATCTGTAAGATAATGTCCAGGAGGCCAACTTAGTAGGAGATGAGCTTTCATTCTGTTTTCCATTTCAGGCTACCTCGTTTCGCTCAGTGTGGATTGGGGCATTGGCGTGCATAGTGTTGGGCCTCTCTCCTCGTCTCATGGGATTTCTTACCACCATCCCTCTTGGAATTCATGGTAATAAATTCTTTCTGTATATCTCCCTGTGCATAGATTGGGGGTATCTTGGACCACTACCTGGTTATTCACATCAGTGAGGTAAAATGGTCCTGCCTCTTTTATTGAACTGTCTTGAATACTTTATTTGGCCAAGTGTGATTTGACATACAAGACATTTGTCTCAGATGCAGAAACTCTTAGTGTATATGCAAAGCAACAGAGTAATTATAATCACAATAATAATACCAATAAGAGGGGGGAGTGAGAAAGATAATAAGAAAGATCAGTAATAATGCTACAGCCATGTTACGTGTTACAGACATTAGACAGCACTGGGAGAATTAGGTGTTCAGCAGATTGATGGCACAAGGGGAAAAAAACCTGCCCCAGTGAATAATTATTAGGGCCTGCAATGCCCTGTACCACCATCCTGAGGGGAGGAGTTGAAACAGTTCATGTCCAGGGTGTGAGGAATCTACCGATATCTTCTAAGCCCTCCTTCTGACCTTCACAAAATACAAATCTTCCATAGAAGGCAGGCTGGTTGCAATTGTAGTTTCTGCAGTCTTAACTATCAGTTGGAAATACCTGTTCTGCTTGATTATTGTTCCTAAATCAAAATTAAAAAACAACAACAGGTAATTCTGGAACTTTATTTCTGGAGACAGGAACTCTGCATGGTCATTTTTAGCAATGCTCAATTCCCAGAAAATGTCAGGGTGCACTCCCTGATTGTGCGTACTTCCTGATAATTTTTAAAACTCACTCTGTTAGCACTCCGACATGCACCCCCATTCAAATCATAAGTTTCTAGCTGCATCTCTCAGAGTGAAAAATATTGATTTATTAGGCATTGACATGTCAGGTTTCCAGGTTGCAGTCAACTCTGACACATCATTCATTTCACCCATGACCTCGGTCTTCCCCCCACCCCCTGGACAAATCCATAATCAATGAGATACATTCATAGCCAAGAATCATTAGTTATGCTCTCCAGTAATAATTTTGCACACCAGAAACTTCGGTTACCAAAGTGATTATCTGAAGCCTTTAAGGAATGTACTGCTTTCCCCCTTCCCTTTCTGTTGGCAACTAAAAAGAAGTATTTTTAGTTTGCATTCTGTCTTATTTATAGGATATTATGGGAACAGAAGTATTATAACAGATTTCTATTTGTAACACTATTTGCAACAGCTAGTAGAATTTTTCCATCTTTTTTTTACTTACCATAAGTTTGGTAGCATCAGGAAATGGCCATATAAAATTATTCTTTATTTTATTGCTCTGTCCTAATTCATCAAATGAATTCTGTTCTGCTTTTTTCATTCATGGGGGATCTTTGATCACTGATGCTGTCTTCAGGAGGAGTGCTTTGCGTAACATACAGTGTAGCTGTGGGCACCGGTGTCTCCTACTTCCAATACACAGATATTGATTCGGGAAGGAATATCTTTATTGTGGGTTTCACCATGTTCATGGGACTTCTGGTTCCAAAGTGGCTATTTGGAGCACCTGGATCCCTTACCACAGGTACTGGTTGTGGGGTGGAGTGGGGTAAGGATTTCTACATGCTCAAAGCTTTAAGAAGTATAGCAAGACAAATGAAAAAGGCATGATTTTTTAAAAACCAGATGTTTTATTTTAATGACTTGTTTCATTCCCAACGAGCAACTCTATTTCTAATCCTGGCCTATAATAAGAGTTATAATCAAAATATCTTAAATCAGCACATTTAAACTCTGCCTGTGTTAATACATTCTACAAGTAAACTAGAATTAAAAAAGAAATAAAATCACTCTTAAAAATCACTGAAACATATTACTTTCCCAAGAAAGTACATGTATGAACTGAGTCATTTAATTGCAAGTAATTCTTTATGAAGTTATAATAATGAGAAAACTTAGAACCATCAAACAATTAAGTGTTCCTTGATTCAGGCTGCTGAATTAAGCTATATTGAAATTAAATGAGTTTAGATAAATTGTTCAAGATGTTATCTTTCCCATATGAAGTTTCCTAAATGTGAAGATGTGCAGATTGGGCTTTATTTGTGTTATCACTCATTCTGTGGAGATTTAGATCTTCCTGGCTGTAGGATTATTCTTTAGGAATTCCCTTTCAAATGTAAATTGAATTCAAATGTAAAGGCAAAAGCTCTATTTCAGCAAATATCTTTTTTTTTTGCCACTTCTCTTTTTAATTGTTTGCTTTTGGATTAAATTTGATCAACGCGGGAAATGTTACATATAAAACATCAGGACATGACATTGTTAAATTAATAATGATGCTCTTTCTACAGGCTATATCCCATTAGACCTCTTTCTGCTTTCTTTGTTGATGGTTCCTTCTTTTATAACTGGATTCCTATCCTTCTTCTTAGAAAACACAGTCTCAGGTGAGGAGACAGATTTACTTATTCTGATGAGTTACTGAGACAGGTCTTCTAAAGTTATAATTTAATGTTATTTAATGTCAGAGGACAATAATTGCTGCATGTAAAATATTTATATTTATGGCTATTCTGGTAAGACTTTTGGATTAGTCACATTGCTGAAAATTCTATATTGCATATTTATTGATTAGTGAGAATAACTGTTAATTTTAAGCTTCTAATTGGTATTTTGATTGCTATTCTGAAGGTTGTTTTCTCAAAGTTTTTTAGAGATGGGACATAACAGTTGCATTCTTTGAACAGAAACATACTTGCCTAGACTATAAGATATACTGCTCTCAGTTGAGTCACCCTTTTAAAAAATTCTCTCCTGAAATGTTAGCAAGGTATTGTTATCAAAGGCAGCAAGTCAAAACAATTTTTTTACCAAATTTAGACACATTTGATTTTTAGCTGTTTATGGACTTCTTTTATTTGCTTACAACAGCACTTTCTGGCTAATTCAGTTTTAACATTGCAAACTGCTTTGAGGGCTAAAAGATGCAATTTATATTATTTTACAAACAATGAAAAAGATGTGGAGCCATAATACTCAAAGATAAAATTTCATCATAATTACAACTTGTATTTATGGATATTTTGAATTGATGTGATCATTTTTTCAAGGTACTCTGCAAGAGCGTGGACTACTCAACTCTTTATCAACAAGAAATTTAGAAACTGGAAGCAACTTGCTTCAACACAGAAAGGATGAGGATTCTGCACAAAGATGTAAACTATCTTTAAACCCACAAAGGCAGTTGCCGCCAGCATGGTGTAAAGGGTTTCCTTTCTGTCTTCTCTGTTCCCTTGAGAAAAGCGAACAGGAAACTATGAATCATTATCCGTTATCTGAAGAACTGCACCATTTACATGAAGAAACCACAGATCTACTGGTGAAAAGGGAAACCGTGAAACTAGAGTCAGAAATAGAGCTGGAAACAGAAAAATAATTTAAAATTATGCAAGGGAATTTGGAGAATCATAAGCATGGTAGATCAATGGTTCATGAGATAATTCCTCTCTGTTGATTTAAAAAGAATCCTTTTTCCTATAAAAATATTCTACAAAGACTACATAAATTACTTTGAAATTTCAAACATTTTCTTTGCAAACTACCTTGGGGACAAAAATAATGTGACAATCTTAAACATGTATTTTAAAATTCTTCCTTCAGCATTTCTTTCCCTGAGCTATTTGTTCGGTTATTTCCATTTTAGCAACTTCCATTAAGAGATTTTATTTTTTTGCTTGAGTGAAGAGTTACTCCACACTAAAGTGGACAGTGTGCAAACCTAGACCAGAATTCTGAGTCCAATTATATTAAAGTGCTTATATTGGATAATGAATCTGATAGGGTTTTTTGTATTTTTCCTTCATTTTTAAGTATCGAAATCTTTAATTATTCAATGAAAACCTTTGACACTCAGATTGCCCAGTATTAGAACAGAGGTATTCCTCCCATTGCTGTCAGATTCTATGATGATCATCTTTGTTGACTTAGGCTGAAATTTTTTCAAACTCCAATAATTCTGAAGGTTCTACACACTGCAATTATGTATATTGGGTTTTACAATAAAAATGTAATGAATGATTTTACATATTTTAAAATGCATAAAATATAGAAAACGTAACAGCACAAAACAGCACATCAGATCTGAGCTTCAAAAATCTGAATTTAAGTGTCAACTATAAGTTGTGTAATTTTTCCAGCCAAGAACTGGCAGTACAAGTTGATGAAGGAAGAAGGATTTACAGTATGCTAATGTAGTGACAATTTCATTTTTGGGTCATTTTCCAACAGCTTGGAACATTTTCTTCACACAGGACCATTTTTTTAAACAAGTGAGTCACTTATCAAGATCCTTGTATCTGGTCAATCACTCAAGTTTATGAATCAGAAAGAATATTTGTATTAGATTTAGATAGTAAAGTTGGGGCAGACAGCAAATTTTTTTTTTTTTTTTGGTTCTGCTTTATTTTGCTCTTTCAAACGAGTAGCACATTACAGCTAAAATGCTAAAACGTTTCCATTCTTGTTTCCGGATTAAAGCAGAGCTTTCTTTTGGGACCGCTGGACTAGCGCAGGCTGCATTTTTTTTTGGTTCTGAGCTTTACTATTATTTTACTACAAGCGTCCAGGTGTTATATTCGTGCCCACTTTTAGTCGCAGGAGCCAGAGGAGTCAGGTAGTAAACAGCCTCAAGGTGCAGCAGAAGCAATAGGATTATTTCCAGCACCTTTCCACGCTTCCCACTGAGTAATCCCAGACATATCAGCACTGCGTGCGGAGAGAGTCTGTCTGTCGTAGGTTTATAAGGCAGGACAGCCAGCAAAGTACAGAAGTGCAATATTTGAAGTATCTTCTCCTGTCTCCACGTCGCTAATTCTTAAACAAACAAATAAACGCAGTACTGCCCGCCCTGTCCTACATTGACTCAGCAGCGACCATTTCCATTTAAGTACAACTTCCGGTACGCCTTGGGAAGATGAGAAGGGAATTGTGGGAATGGTAGTTTCGAACTGTTAAACCCTTTGGTAAGGCTGCATCCGGGGGGCATAGAAAACGCTGTTTTAAAAACCCCTCCTCGCGGCTGCAGTTCTACCTTTGTTGACAAAATGCTGTGAGAGCAAAGCCAAGGGAGGCTTTGTTGTTGCGACCTGTCTTTGGATCTTCCTTCCCGTTACTTGACCTTGCAGGTAGGATTTTTTTCCCCTTTCTTTTTCTTTTTTTCCGAGCTCCTTTCCCTGCTTCATTCCCACATAGGTCTTGCTTTTTCCTTCTCTTGGAAACGTTTGAGAAGCACTTTAAAGATGAATTTGGTGCGACTTACTCAGGTTGAGTCCAGCCTGAATTTAATCTCAACATCTGTTGGTCTTAGAATATCTCCAAATTTCCCCTCAAAGCCGGACTGCCTGTACATGCAAATTTTTAGGTATTTCCTCCCACTCCTCTTTCTCATCATTCTCATCTTTTGCTTCCTCGCCACAAGTTTTAGACTTTGAGCACTGTGCACAGGTAGTCTTCGACTTACGATAGTTCATTTGGAGACAGTTCAAAGTTGCAACAGCACTGAAAAAAGTGCCTTATGACCGTTTTTCACACTTACGACCTTTGCAGTCTCCCCATAGTCACAGGATCAACATTTGGATGCTTAGCAACTGATTCATATTTATGACAGTTGCAGTATCCCAGATCATTTGATCACTTTTTGTGACCACCTTACAAGCAAAGTTAATGGGAAAGCCAGATTCACTTAACAACCAGGTTATTAACTTAACTTCTGCAGTGATTCAACTTAAAAACTGTTGCATAAAAGGTCATAAAATGGGGCAAAATTTACTTAGCAACAAAAATTTTGGACTCAAATGTGGTTAAGGACTACCTGTACTAATTTGTGATCTTGAATTGGTCTGTAAAATGACTAAGGATTTTGGAGGTTTTGAAAGGAAAGTGGTTATATAAATCAAATATTTCTTTGGTTTACTTACCCTGCTTTTAGTCATTCAAATCCAGCACGACTTAGATTGTTTATTTCTTTATTTTTGTTTCCAGTTGCTGCCCCTTGATTATAGAGTTACCCCTGGATGTATTTTCAATCAAACTAATTTGACAGGATTTAATTTGAGCTAATGAAGAACTAGTCAAACCCCCCTACACTGTCAAAATGTGCAATCCTAGGCATGTCCCTTCTGAATCAAATTGTATATGATCAAGCTAGAAATAATTATATTTTTAGAATGTATATTGCTGGGTGAGATATTGTAAACAATGAAAACACAAATAGTCTGTTATTCTTGCTGTTCTACAGGCTAAAGGTTTCTGATTTTTTTTCTCCAAGCTTTATCCCTGTTTTCATTCGCCACTTTTTAAAACATGCTTGGTGTACCTTTTATAATGTGGTATGCTTTATTGTTTATTTACAATATTTTATGCTGCTTTTCATTAAAAGAATGTCAAGGTGATTTGCAGACAGAACGAAGAAAATAAAAGTAACTAAAGTAAAACAAACATAGAAAACATGAAACAGTAAAAATAAAACTGATTACAGTAAAGCACTATAACCAACAGTTGTTCGATCAGATGACTTTCAAAGGGGAGATCTGGGGAATATCTGGAGGCAACTCCCCACATTATTAATGTTTATCAAAAGTTTGTAAAACTTTCATATAGGGAACTGCTAAATTCTCATTAGAAGTGTGTAGTACCAGATTGTAAGGCATCATCAGAACATAATTATTTTGTAGGCTGTGCCTACAGACTATTAACTCCTATTTCCTCTTAGAACACAGGGATCTATCTGGCAGTGATAATTAAAATTATATTTAGGCATTAGTTTGTGGTTACAAGAATATATTCTATATTTAATGCTGCATGGTTTTGTATCTATTTATGCCAAGAAAAATAAACAAAAAAATGCAGGCAGGTCTGGAGTAAGTCATGTTATATATCTGAACTTACAATACATTAATGAATTGTATCAGAATTCAGAAAAAATTTTTGAATGAAAACTCAGACCTTCATCTTCAATATAAAAATCTACATTCTAAAGCTACATTTTCCTACACTTTGGCATGCTTTGATAGGTGTTTGCAGTGCATCTTCAATTTATAACATATTTAAAGAAATAAAATTGAATGACATTATTGTTTACAGGATGGAGACTTCAGACGATCCACAGATTAAACTCCTTCTGCAGCCTTGGGCTTCAGTTTGTTTTTCTGAGTCTACCAAACTGATGACTAAGGCTTGGTTTTGTGATTCTTGCTATATCTTGCTCCTCTCTGACCTCAGTAATATGTGGTATGAAAGTGCAAATACTGAAGTAATACAACATAGGTTAAAGGTAAGTAAAAAATTAAAGTTATGAAATGATTATTCAGGATACTTTATTCCAAGGTAGTCCTCAATTTACAACCGTTCATTTAGTGACTATTCAAAATGACAAAAGCACTGGAAAAAAAGGCTTATGACCAGTTCTCACATGTACAACTGTCTCAGAATCCCCAAAGTCACATGATCAAAATTAGAGCTTTTGGTAACTGGCACATATTTATGATGAATGCAACATTCTGCAGTCATGTGGTCGCCATTTGAGACTTTCCCAGATGTCTTCCAGCAAGCAAAGTCAATAAGGAAAGTTGGATTAACTTAATGATCGCATGATTCACTTAACAACTGCAGAAATTGGGTGTGACTCACTTGCCTTGCTGAGCAATGTCAGTTCTGGTCCCAGTTATGGTAATAAGTCGAGAGTTACTTCTTTTCCAGTTTGATGGTTCCCAGATGTATTGGAATATAACTTGAAAAATTCACAGCCTGCATGATATTGGATTGTAGAAGTTGTAATTTAGGACAGTGGTCCCCAACCTTTCTGGCTTGGTGGATGGGCGGGGAGGGAAAAGAGATGGTTCTGTGTTCGTGGCAGGGATGCCCACTAGCATATAACAGCTCCATTTGTGCAAGCCGTGTGTGTGCACATCCTCCGCTTGCACAAATGGAAATTCACTCACAAGAGGGCAAATCTGCTGTTTGTGCAAGTGGAGCTGCATGCATGCTCTTTCCCACCACTTGTATGGCCTTGTTCCGAATGGGCTGTGGCCCCAGGGTTGGAGACCCAGTGGTGGTATTCATCCGGTTCGCACAGGATCAGGTGAACTGGTAGCAAGAATTTGGTGTGGGTCGCCAAACTGGTAGTAAATTCTGGCTGACCATGCCCCCCACCCGGTTGCCTTCCTGCCCAATGCTCACTCACCCTGCCCACCTGCCTGACATTCGCCTAAGGTATTTCTTTTTTTTCCCTCCCGATAATCAGCTGTAGATAAGATCAGCTGTGCCGGGATTCCCCTTGCTGAGGCCCAGGAAGGTGAACAATGGAGGGAGGAGCTCAGCCCCCCCCCTCCATTTTTTGCCTTCCAGAGCCCCAGAGGAGCCTTAGGGGAGCAAAAATGCCCCCCCAGAGGCTTCTCTGAGACTAGGAAGCACCCCAAAATGGGTGAGGGCTGCAAAAAAGCCACACCTACCAAGCTACGCCCACAGAACCAGGAGTAAAAGTTTTTGAATCCCACCACTGTGGGGACCTCTGGTTTAAGATATCCAACCAAGGTTGGGGGGTGGCGGGAGGAAGCTGAAAAAAACTGATGACTCTACTTCAGTGGGTGTGCTGTTAACCAAAGTTTAAAGGAAAACCCTAAGAAAAGGAATCTGCAGAGAAGTAATTCTGAATTATAAGAAGCAGATGCTACATAAATCGTTATCTTGTTTCTCCACTTCAGGAGGAAAAAGTCATCCAGGTCTGAAATGAAATTATAAAATGAAATAAATGTGTTATTCCTGAAACAAACCAATTATTAAGAAAGATGTCCAATCTGTACAAAAAAATGTAGTTTTTGAGAATATTGCTTCTGGATTGGGCAGAATAGGATTTCTTTAAAAAGGAAATGATTGAATCTGGTCTTCCAGCAATGTCTTCGCATGGACTCTGAAGCTTTTGGACAGTTTAGGTGCTTACATATACAGCTATGAAATGAGATTATATTATGTTCTTTGGAGAATATTATCATTATTATTTCATTTTATGTAGGAGCTAAATAAACGGCTAACTGCTCCCGTAGCCTCCATCCTGAATTGCCTGCGCAACCTGTTATCTCCTCTTCTGGAAGGGAAAGAAAACAGCTCTGTCTCCTTCTCCTGTCAGCTTAGCTCCAGCACATTGATACTCCATATGAAGAGTGAACTTCTAGGATTGCCCTTCTACTGGGATTTTCACTGTGGAGCAGCACCTCTTGAGATGGTGAGTTGAAGAATGATGTTTTCAGATAGGAGAACAAGTTGAAAATGTTTGTTCAAGGGACATGATGATGTTTGGCTATCAGAAGTTTCCTAAAATCTCCTTGGATTTGGAATTGCTACATAGGCATAAATTAAAGACAATATTGATGTAATATATTGGAGTGCCACTTTTCTATTTCAACCCTCCTGTTGGAAGATGCTCCAGTTCTGCTCGTAGTAAATGGCTTATTTACCTATCGTTTACTAAATAGCCTACAATTGGCTTTCATATAACATGCAAAGTCAAGATAAAGCAAACCTTATTAACTAAATGAGTCATTGTGATATTTGGAGCAAAGCTACACTGATTATCAATTGTCAGAAGATCATCAATTGTCAGAATACTGTTTTTTAGTGTAATATAGAACTTAGTGTACAAACATAGAAATATGGCGATTTTATACATAATGGTGAATGTTTGTGTAGCTCTATGTTTTTACACTATGTACTATATATACATATACATACATATTTTTTTTTTAAAGTTTTTGCGGGTACTTACATGAATGCAGTTCAGCCTCCTTCGGATATTATCCCACGTCATTGTAGTGCTTTTAAAGTTGTAGCAACGTTTCAGCAGAATCTCATCTGCCATCATCAGGCTTCTGTATTGAGTTTGTATGTGGGTCAGGCTCTCATAGCCATTGGTTTTAAATTTGAGGCTAGCCTATTGCTGTCCCAACTCCTCACTAGTCCAAAACATGAAAACCACAGGTCACATCAACTTCAATGGCACCAAAACCCTAGCTACTATAGAAAACCCCAGCCACAGAATCATCAGAGAAGCCATAGAGATTGAAAAAAGACCTGAAAGCATGAATAGAAGAGATGATTCCAGCAGACTGTCAATCATTTGGAAGCCTGCACTCTCAAATAGAAAGTTCTCCACACCACAAGCCAGGCAAACACCTGGGCACAAACAGACTCCCCCTGATAACTCCAGCTCAAATACACCCCAACCAGGCACCCAGATGAAACCTAGCTTCCTAATAGATAATAGCCATCCTTTAACATGAAGCCAAGCTGCACTGAAAGCCTCCAATACAGGAACACAGTGTTGCCAGCCAATCAAAGCCACAAAACAGACAGAAGAAACCAGAAACACCAATCAAACAAACTCCAAGTCCAATAAACACAGACCAAGACTTCCAACCAATCAGGATGAAGAAAAAAATCATCCTGGGACAGCAATAGGCTAGCCTCAAATTTAAAACCAACGGCTGTGAGAGCCTGACCCACATACAAACTCCATACAGAAGCCTGATGATAGCAGATGAGATTCTGCTGAAACGTTGCTACAACTTTAAAAGCACTACAATGACGTGGGAT
>BLBF01000032.1:26913183-26943554 GCA_015471245.1 Laticauda colubrina
GGCAATGTTTCAGCAAGGTCCCACTCGCCATCCTCAAGCCATACATACATACATACATATATCTGGTAGAGAGAGGTTCCCTGAGGGTGGGCTCCAGCACAAATGAAAGCTTGGAAGACTAAACCTCTGGTCCCGACGATTGACCCAGATTATATCCTACAACATTATCCTGGAACATGTATATTTGCCTTCACTCACAAGAGGGGATTGATTTATTCTCCAAAGCATCAAAGGGCAGGGCAAGAAGTCATGAGTGGAAGCTTTGTTAAAGAATAATCCAATCGAGAAATCATAAGCATTTTTCTGACAGAGCAGTTAATCAATGGAATAGCTTGTCTCTTGGAGCTGTCGGTGTGCTATTATTAGAGGTTTTCAAAAGTAGACTGGACAACCATTTGACTGGGGTGGTTTAAGCTCTCCTGCTTTGAGCAGAGTGTTTGGCTAGAAGATCTTCAATGTCCCTTCCAGCCTTATGATTCTATCTTCTAAGAAAATGGCAAGCAGATGATGTTTCAAATCAACTTTGCTGTAGTAAATGGATAAATATACCAAACTTAATGTTTAATTATAAGTTTTAATTTTGCCAATGGTACACCAGGGGGCACTCCATGCTCAGGTGATGTACTTTTGCTGGTTCCCAAACATCTGGATTCCTCATATTCTAAGTTCCACTATTACACTCATATTGAAACAAGAGACATGCCTTTTTTTAAAAAAATAAAAAAATAGAGATGTAGTGACTTCAGTATAGCACAACTTTTTTTAGTTTTGCGATCTTGCAAGACTTGATAGTATTATTTTAAAAGAATTCTGGCCAGGCTGATTGAGGATGATTCAATATATTAAAAAAAATGGAGAGAACTAAATTGGAAGAGGCAGATCTGGAATATTATAGAAGGATAAGAGAGGGCTGTTGGTTTTTGCTTCTTAATACATTCTTAATACATAATACTATGATTCAGGATGAAAAAGAATTTAGGATTTTTCAGGGTAAGATGAATCTTACCAACACCAATTACTATAGTAGTATTCAAAAACTATGAGTGAATAGAAATAGAAATAGAATAGAATAGAATAGAATAGAATAGAATTCTTTTATTGGCCAAGTGTGATTGGACACACAAGGAATTAGTCTTGGTGTAAATACTCAGTATACATAAAAGAAAAGATACATTCGTTAAGAATCAAGAATCATAAGGTACAAGATCCATGGCACCATCCCATTTTATTTTTATTTTTTAAATTGTTTTATTTATTTTCAAAATACATATGAAAATTTACATTTTAACAATTCTGTGTAAAGCATTACTTATATGCTTAAATACAATATTTACAATTCTTCTCCATATCAAACCTTGTTTCTCTTATCTAACCATATATATATATATAATATTCCCCAAATCTCATAGAATTCAGACTCTTCTTTCCCTTTTAGTTTCCTCTTCCATCTGTCCATCTCGGCACAATCAAGTATTTTATTTATTATCATGTTTTCTGAAGATACATCATCTATTTTCAAGTTCCGCTGTTAATATATGTTGTATGATGTACTGGATATGTTTCTTTGGGTTCCTTATAATCATCCCCAGCAAAAAAGCTTCTGGCTTAAATTCAGTACTGTACCCTGTAATTTCTCTTATCCATTTTTTCAATTTTTCCCAATATTTTTTAACTTTGGGGCATTGCCATGCACCATCCCATTTTAAATGTCGTGATTCCTTTTGATTTTAGTAACTCTCGTTCCTTGAGCTATAATAATGTGCATTTTTTCTTCTTCCTACGTACCGTTTTGGATGGTGTTGGATAAAGCAGAGAGCATATTTGAATTATGAGATTCCTTTTTGCAGGAGAACTCCCCTTCTATGTGGCCGGGGGGCCCCCGGCCGGGGGGGAGATAGGTCGGATGCCTCCTGCAGCACCCTGCCAACCAAAATGGGGTGTCTGCAGGAGGCTGTCCAGGCAAAAAAAGGGGTGCATGTGTAGGTGCACAGCCCACCTGCCCCCACACTCCATTTTTGCTGGCAGAGGCACCTTTGTTATTTCCGGGCCGGTCTCGCAGACTAGATTTAAACATCCCATGGGCTGGATGGGCCTCGTGGGCCTTGAGTTTGACACTCCTGAGATAGACTCTTCCGGAAGACAACAAGAAGGCAGGAAGTATATGCAGTGGTTTGCAAAGAAATAATAGAGAAATCTTTTCAGACTTACATATTACTCTTGCTAGTTTTTTATAGCGGCCCTCTCTAAAAATGTCAAGGCGAAACATCAGTTATAAATGGTTGTTACTTGGGGCTTGGCTCTCTGCTGTCACTGCTGCTGCTACTTATGCCCTTTCTTCTCTATGGCAGATGTCCCGCCACCTTGTGAGGCCTCTCATGGCAATGAGTTTGGGCTTGCATGATCAGGTGCAGGAGTTGGCATCTTTGCTGCTCCAGAAGGATGCAGAGATTGAGGACTATCGGGAGAGCGGCGCTACTCTTAGTCTAGGTGAGATGCTGTTTGGTCTCCACTGTGCTTTACCACTTTCCTTCATCATCAATGCTAGCCCTGAGGGTTCGACTCTTGGTCACTATCCAGCCTAACCTTGCCCCTCCCCCCCCCCGCTTTAAAAAAATAAAAGGCTTTTCCAAACTACTAATTGTTGTAGGGGACCAAAATTGTTAGATAGTGACCAGCAGCTGGATTGCTTAGGGGCCTCTCAAAGAGGTCTTTGAATGTGTACTCTGGACCAAGAAGCTACAGCCAGTGGCTGGCTGCAGAGAAATTTGAATTGGGTGGGTTTTTTTACTTTCACACGTGTGAAGGTCCATGAAGAATTTGGAGCAAATGGAAACTGCTTTTCCTTCATTCTCTCCATCACAAAGTTTTAAATTTCAACAGCAGTAGGGAGCTTGCAAGCCTGGCTATTTCAAAACGCTTCCTATTTATTTTGATATTTCTATTGCAGAACGTCTAAAGACAGAACCATTTAAGGAAGAATCTTTCCTGCACACATTTGAGACTAAGGTACAATTTTCCTTTTATTATTTAACATTTGTGCACTGGGGAAAAGACCTTTCTTTTCACCTGAGGGCAGGACAAGAAGCAATGGGTGGAAAGTAATCAAGGAGAGAAGCCACTTAGAACTAACGAGAAATTTCCTGACAGAACAATTAATCAGTGGAATAACTTGTCTCTAGAAGTTGTAAATGCTGCAACACTGGAAGTTTTTAAGAAGACATTCAGAACCATTTGTCTGAAATGATGTAGGGTTTCCTACCTAAGCAGGGGGTTGGACTAGAAGACCTCCAAGGTCCCTTCCAACTCCTATTCTATTCTATTCTATTCTATTCTATTCTATTCTATTCTATTCTAGTTCTTGTTCTTATTCCTATTCCTATTCCTATTCCTATTCCTATTCTATGTTAATGTGACAAATTGTATCATAATCAATTATGCACTCTATTGGTGCATTGTCTTGGATGTTTTAATATTATATCTATTGGGCATCCTATTTTATCCAATATTTTATTTTGGTCCCATGCCAGATCATTTGATTGCTCTTTCAATAAGCTTCATATATACTGATGAGCATTGCTTTAGTTGGGCCATGGGAATGGGAAGGAAGGACTTTGTTACATTAAGGCAATGTGGTTTTAATATAGGATGATTTAATGTTTGTCTTTCTATGCTATTATGCACTCATGCTTTGAACACCAAAGAAAATAAAGCATTGTTGCATTATGCTAAGTAAAGGAGCAGTTAGCATGATGTCTAATTATATCATGGAGAATAAATTAGCTTGAAGTTTCAATGATATATGAATCTTACCAACATAATATTGGCTTTATTAGATAATAATAGTAAGCAGTAAGTAAATAATTGAAATAATATGTGAAGTAGCTATTGATTCTGTGAAATTCTCATAACCTCAAAGCTACAATCTCCATACTTCTTTGAAAGGATATAATGTGATTAAGTTGATATCAAACAAAACAATTGGTATGACAAATATTTAAGAAATTATTTCCTCTTGCCTGCCATTACTATTAAAATTTCAGAGATCTCCTGTAGAAACTTTTATCTTGATAATGCCAATGTTAAAACCCTCAAATGGCCATAGCTGAGAATATTATACTACTTATTGCTTGTATTAGCTTATTCTTTGTCAGCTCTGATTATTATTATTTTTATTATTTTTTGATGATGATGGTTGCATAGTCAGACAGATGGTCAGACTGGATTCGGCACTCTCAAGTCCTTCCCAAGGATTTGGAATAGGCAATGTTGTTGACTGATGGTGTTAAAGGTATTGTTTCGGGATGTAAACTGTTCCAAGTAGAGCTGCTTTTTGCAATTGATGGATGGTAATGTTGTCAATGCCTGAATAAGGTTGCTGGGCAACAAACAGCCTTCTAACACGCTAAGGGACGAGAGCTGGAGATGTTTCACCTCCTTTATTACCTTAGCATAGGGTATACACAAACATGGCCAACACTTATGCTTGGTCAGATACATCTTTTGTTTTCCTCCACTAATACTCCAGAGCAGTTTCTCATTGATTTGTCAGACAGTTCCTGGTTGTTTGCTGACTGTAAGAAGAGACCTCTGGTCTTATTTAGAAGCTGAGGCACCCTGAATTTAGTTTACATAAAAACAGTAGTAAGAGTATTCTTCAGCCTCATGGTCGGGTATGCAAGAACTCAGACTGGTTTTATCTAAGAGGTCTCATTTGGAAGTCCTTCCTACTTTTTCTCTCCCTCCCTCCCTCCCACCCTTCCTCCTTCTCTCTGGAGTGGCTTTCCAAGGCCAAATAGCCCATCTGCATAATTTCCTTTAAAAGAGCTGCCAATATAAAGCCTGATGTTCCTTTTAGGACAGTAGAGTGTAATTAACAAATCTGAAAGCAATTAATGTGTATAGTATGACTACCTCCCACCACAGAAAATTTTATGCAGCGCCTAGATTTACCGTTTGTCTGGTGGGGCTAATTCACTTTAGTAGTTCTCAGATTATGCAGAATGTAGCAATTGCCAAGTTATTGAAAGTTCTTCTCAATAAATTGTTCTAGTTGGTGATAACCAGGGAATTGTTCTTGGTAATTCAGTAGCCGTACCTTAGTGAAAAATAAAATGTGTATAAAGCTTTTCTATTTAATCACAGACACCTCCAAGCAGGGCTGCTAAAGATTCCTGTCAGAAACATGGGAATGATACAATTGATGGCCTGGTTCATGCAACACGTTTAAGCTATAACTTGCTCTGTATGATACTTGGCATGAAGCCAAGTGTCGTGGTTTATATATTTTTATGGTTTTGTAAGTGATATGAATAAAGCTGCACTGTGGCTTGTTCAAGAAACCATGTTTAAAGCAGCTATGATGTGTAAACGGAGCCAGCGTCATGCTCACTTGATGTATTATTTTTGAAAAACAGAAGATTGTAGACGTTTCCTTGACTTGAGCTACACTTTTGCCATAATTGTCCTTAGAATTCCAAAAATATATATGAACTAAAAAGACTAATTGAAAACCTTTGCTGAGAAAGGAAAGATTAGTGAGTCAGTGCTAGATAGTTGCAGTGACAAGCTTTGGAAAAACTAAAGACAAATTGAAGATGATCATTAGATCAGAATAAAAGTTAGAGGAATCTAAGATTCTAGAGGAAGAATCACCCTTCAGAACAGGAATGTGTGGATGTGACTATATTTTCATATATGTGAAATATTAAATGTTTCACAAAAAGGGACATGTGCTCAGGTTAAGGTTCAAGAACATTTTTAATAGGCCAGTTGAGATTTTACTTTGAGAATTCCTGTTCAGTTTTGTAGGAGTAACAAGACAGTGAAAATGGGATATGTAACATCCAATGTGTTTTTAAAAGGGAAGATTAATTTGTAATTATGTTCATTATAAAATCTTGATTGAAAACTTCTAGTGTTAACAGTTTCATGCGTCTATGAAGCTTCCCCATTCTGGTGACTAGATAACTATATTCATCAACTCCAACCAGCATAGGCCACACATTTGGGGAATTATGGGGAAATCCCAGTACATTTAGAGGGATCCAGGTTGTGGAAAATTAATCTATGAGATATCTGTACTAGGCTAGACAACTGTTACCTCACTGAGGTGCTCTGTAGGAGATTTTCCTTGGACATTATGATTGTAGGGTTTTATCAGTAGTCAAAACTATGGCCATGAAGAGCTCTTGTGCTCATAAGATCCTGGGCTGAAAGCTTACTTTGTCCTTGGTTAAGAGAACAAAAATAGCCATGTATGGCAAGTTGCTTAGGTATAACAGATTTAAATATTGCCTGTCTCTTGAGAAAAAATTGCCCAGAATATTTTTAAGTACTATGGTCCTGATTTTGCTACACATCTGCCCATCCTTGCACAATTTTCTCCAGCAAACAGGATGTGGAAAGGTGAAAGATCAATCTGGGCTGGACCAGAAGGATGTACCATCAAAATAAACAATGCTGAAGAGGAAGATAAACAAACAGGCAGTTCCCCAATGTGCCTGTCACTCCTGGATAGGCTAAAAGCAACAAGTGCACTATCTATGAGAGTGTGGGTCATATTGACCACTGACGTCAGTAAATTTTGGGTCAAATATATTGTTAGAAGAATTGGAAAGATCATTGGGAGGGAGGGGTTTCTTGGTTGGGCCTGTGGAGGTCTAGACATGGGGTAGATTTGCATGTCTTGGAAACTATATCGGGACTGTGGAGCAGGAACTAGAAGACCCACTTTGGAATGTAGAGGTAGAGAACGTGATGTTTTTGGCCCTAACCTCTTGATGATTGAGAATTCTAGGAACTGTAATCTTAATACATCTGGGGAGGTGCTTGCTTGGGGAAATTTTATTCGGATTATTATTATTCAGGGTAGGAATATAGACTGAAATAAAATCCAGGACTTATCCACATTTGACAGAATGTCACAGTATAAGCTGACTGAAGAATAAAATTTTTGTAGACAATACTTTTTTGAAGAGAAACAAGAGTTTTTTAGAATGCTCTCATTATTTTAACCAATTATAATTCCAGGATGATTAACTGAACGCGTAACAGGCAAAACTTTTTTTGTTTTGAGGTGTTTTTCAAAATTTAAAATAGCCTCTTGTTTGGGTCCTCCAAAAATAAGTAGGCAGTGTGGGCAGTATTTGATTCTTCTGCAAAAAGTTTATTTATTTATTTTATTTATTTGATTTGTCAATCGCTTACAAGATAATAGGTATAAGTATAAACGTAGTTATGAATACATGAAATGGATAAATATAAGAAAAATAAAAAGAAATAATAGGACAGAGACGGTAGGCACTTTGGTGCGCTTATGCATGCTCCCTAAGTTCTTCTGTTGGGCATGGCTGTTCATCAAACTACTGATTTTGTAGAGAGCAATCTGGTGGAGATTACTCCCAAGCTTCCTTGTTCATATGTGGGGGAGAGGGGATAGATGAGAACCCTTTCAAAAACAACAACTGGAAATACTCATCATTTATTTTTTTTAAGAATGTTAATGAGCCTTGGATGCATTTTTGAGTAGCAGTGATGCTAGAACGTGATGCTTTATTGTGTTATCTATCAATTTTTGCATCATGCTTTTGATACATGATTGGTACATGACACATATGAGCATTCCTGCAGTTGGTGAAGTTGACCATTGTTGCATCAACATTCAGGCTCCCCTCTGGTCCGCGTTCCTGGCGGGAGCGTGGACTGCCCTGATTGGCTAACGCCGTTTGACAGCCAGCTATAAATAGGGCTGTCAAACGGCGTCAGTTGTTGCCACTAGCTGACTGCTCGCTAATTCAGGCAGTTGCGGCAACCCATTTGTTTTAATGAAATAAAGGTTCTTACCTTGTTGTTCCGAGTCTGCCTCAGTTCTTATCCGCCGCTGTACAACACTGGAGACGAGGGCGGGATGCTGAGGCAACCGGAGAACACAGCTGAGCGCAGTCACTTTTAAAGAGTGGAGTCACTAAGCAAAAAGAGCTGAGGCCACTACGAGCTGCCTGTCACTATCGCTGACGCCATTTCGCAAGTGCGAAATGCAACTTTTATACTGAAGAGACTGTCATTGCTGAAGAGATGTCTTCACCTCCTGCGTTCCCGCCATTTAGACCGTCGGCAGAGACTTGGGAATCGTATAGGAGCCGTTTCGACTGCTTCCTGGATGCTATAGACCTCACTGAAGCTTCAGCCCATAGAAAAAAGTCCTATTTCCTAAGCTTTTGTGGGGCTGTGGTTTTTGACACTGCCACAGCATTGGTAGCCCCACGACCTGTCAAAGAAGTCCCTTGGGGGGAGCTGCAGGAAATCCTCTCTAACCACTACTCACCCAAGCCCTTACAAATTGCTAGGAGGCATGCCTTTAGGAGGCGAGTTCAGGGTGAGGGAGAGACCTTCAGTGAATACATGGCTGCTTTGAGGTCTGCTGCCTTACATTGTGGATTCAGGGATTATTTAGAGGATATGCTCCTAGACCAAATAGTGTGTGGGGTTAAAGACCTAAAGCTACAAAGGCGGCTATTAGCTAAAAAGGACCTAACCTTAGCAACAGCCATTGAGGAGTCTCAAGCTGCTGAGCTTTCTGCTCAATTTGCAGCTGAAATCCAGGGAAGCCCAATCAAACAAATTAGCTCATCAGCCCAATTTGATGAGGTTTTTCCTGATGAAGACTCTGAGGATCCACTTGTTATAAACCATCTTAAACAACAGAGACCCCCTTCAGTAGTCTCCTTGGAAGGTAAACCTTGCAAGATGGAGATGGATACAGGATCTGCTCTCTCCATTATTTGTTGGAACACCCTTAAGAAGCTGCTACCTAGATTTCCAAAGAAGAAGCTCCTTGACTGCCATCTGACTCTGTGAGATTACCAAGGCAAGAATATTCCTGTCCTTGGGAAAGTTCTTCATTCAATTCCAAACTTTTAAAGGCCATCTACCTCTTATTGTGGTGAATGGTGCTCTCCCCAGTTTACTCGGTTTAGATTGGTTCCCTGCCCTTGGTCTAAATATAACAGGCATCCACTCAGTCTGTAACACTGATATAGACTCTCTATTCAAAGACTATGCTGATGTATTCAGCGAGGGTTTGGGATGTTATTCTGGCACCCCCATATCATTTAGTGTAGTCCCTCAAGCAACTCCTGTATGCTTAAAACCTCGCAGAGTGCCTTTTGCAATCCATCCTAGGTTAGATAAGGAACTTGACAAACTAATCAAACAAGGAGTATTAGAACCAGTAGACTTCGCTAAATGGGAGACCCCCATAGTAACCCTCTTAAAAAAGATGGTAACATCAGAATTTGCACTGATTATAAAATTTCCCTGAATAAATACCTCCAAATCAGCGCTTATCCAGTTCCCATTATCCAGCACCTTTTACATTCTTTTGAACCTGGGTCTATTTTCGCAAAACTTGATATGTCCCAAGCATACCAGCAATTCCCAGTGGATGATCACACAGCAGAACTATAGACAATAGTAACTCACAGGGGAGCTTTTAAGTGCAAACGCCTTCAGTTTGGCGTGAGTGTAGCCCCTGGGATATTTCAGTCCCTGATGGAGAGGCTACTTCAAGATCTCCCAGTGTAGTTCCTTATTTCGATGATATCTTAATTTCAGCCACAGATAAACCCCAGTTGTTACAGAAAGTAAGGTCAGTTCTAGACAGATTCAGACTAAATGGCCTCAAACTAAAGAAAGAAAAATGCACCATTTCCACTAAGCAAGTTGATTTCCTGGGCTATAGAATTGATGCCTCCGGCATACACCCTAAAGTCAGAGCCATCCACGAGGCACCTACTCCTACCAACAAAACCGAACTCCAGGCCTTTTTAGGACTTCTCAATTTCTATGCTGCATTTCTCCCTCACAAAGCTTCAATCGCAGAACCTTTACATAGACTTTTGGACAAAAAGTCCCCCTGGCATTGGGGACCTAGGGAAGCCCATGCCTTCCACTCTGTTAAATCCTTGATCACCTCAAATGCAGTTTTAATTCAGTTCAACCAACATCTTCCATTAGTTCTTGCTGCAGACGCTTCCCCTTTCGGTATAGGGGCTGTTCTTAGTCACAGACTGCCAAATGGCTCTGAGGCACCCATTGCCTTCTTCTCCAGAACTTTTTCTTCAGCTGAGCACAACTACAGCCAGATAGATAAAGAAGCCTTAGCTGCAGTTGCCTCTGTTAAAAAATTTCACGAATTTCTCTATGGCCATCACTTTGAACTAATCATGGTTCATAAGCCTTTGCTAGGCCTTTTGTCTGCTGATAAACAAACACCTCAGATTCTATCCCCAAGGATGACTAGATGGACTTTGTTTTTGGCTGCGTATTCCTACAAACTGATCCATAGACCTGGAAAAAACCTCTCACATGCTGATGCTCTCAGCCGCTGCCCATTGCCGGTTCCAGTTGAAGATCCTGCACCAATCCATGCTGTTTTCGAATTCAACGAACTCAAGCTACCCATTACTGCTTCTGATATTGCTTCCCATTCCTCAAAGGACAAGGTAATTGCCCAAGTCCTTGACTGGGTGGGAAGGGAGTGGCCAGACATCCCTTATTCCCCTGAGTTTCTGCCTTTCAAGGCACGCCAGCTGGAACTGTCATCCCTTCAGGGCTGTTTGTTATGGGGAACAAGGGTGGTCATTCCTTCCTTGTTACAAGCTTCAGTTCTGAAGCTCCTGCATGAAGGCCACCCGGGCATTGTTAGGATGAAGGCCTTGGCCCATAGTTACGTCTGGTGGCCTGGCATGGATGCCCGACTCTCCAGTTGGGTTGGGGCTTGTCAGCCTTGTCAGTCAACAAGACCTGCCCCACCAACTGCATCCCCTGGAAAATGGGAGGACGCTGGAGTCCCTTGGTCCAGGTTGCATATAGACCTGGCTGGCCCAATGCAGGGGCATACATTCCTAATAGTAGTAGACTCTTTCTCAAAATGGATTGATGTGGCCTTACTGCCCACAACAACCACCCTTGCTGTTACCAGGGCCCTAACCAGACTATTTGTGAGTCATGGCATCCCTGACATAATAGTGTCAGATAAAGGGGCCCCAGTTTACCTCCTGCGAATTTGAGCTATACCTGGCCAACCTGGGAGTCAGGCATGCCCTCACAGCTCCTTTTCACCCTACTAGTAACAGGATGGCTGAGAGGGCAGTTAGGTCAGTAAAAGAAGCTCTAGGAAGATTTGGCCAAAGTGACTGGCACTACAAGTTGTCTGGATTTTTACTTTATCAGCACACAACCCCTTGTGCCGCTACCAATAGATCCCCAGCCTAACTCCTTATGGGAAGACGTTTGAGGACTTCCCTGGACAGGCTGCACCCCCACTATGCCCCACTGACTCCACTAGGATCTGACAGCCAACCTAGGGAATTTAACTTAAAAGACCTAGTCTATGCCCGCAATTATGCAGGCCACCCTTTATGGCTGCCAGGACAAGTCATAGCTCTAACAGGCCCTAGGTCATATAGGGTGCTGCTGGAGGATGGTCGCACCTGGCGCAGACACATCGACCAGCTAAGGAGACAATGGGAAGTGGCCGCTGACGGACCTGGTCTACCACCCACCGACCAGAGCCTACCTTCGACCGATGACAGCCTGCCGCCGCCAACCGAGGACACTAGGGGAAACCGCGGACGGAGGGACCTACCTTCTCCAATGCCTGACGACCCTTCAGCTGTTCCAGTCAGCGAGACTCCCGCGATGACCGTTTCCGAAGAGATCCAGGGCATGAAGGACTTCGATGAGCCAATGAAGACTCCTGCTCCTCGACGATCCGACCGCCAGAGAAGGCGGCCGGCCTACCTAAAGGACTATGCATGCTCCTTACCAGGGGAAAGGAGTGTTGCGTCGACATTCAGGCTCCCCTCTGGTCCGCGTTCCTGGCGGGAGCACGGACCACCCTGATTGGCTAACGCCGTTTGACAGACGACTATAAATAGGGCTGTCAAACGGCATCAGTTGTTGCCGCTAGCTGACTGCTCGCTAATTCAGGCAGTCACGGCAACCCCTTTGTTTTAATGAAATAAAGGTTCTTACCTTGTTGTTCCGAGTCTGCCTCAGTTCTTATCTGCTGCTCTACAACAACCATAGTGGTCTCAAGGATAATTTTCCAAAAAGCAACTGGGCTTTCTTGGTTTTTGTTATTCTAAACCTCTTCAGTAATGTAGATATGACTTTCTTTTTTTGGTGAAATACTGGTGCATGGTCTACAATTTGGCTGAGATAAGTAGGATAAATGGTAGTAAACTTAAAACTTATCAAAGAAAGGTAGGCCCCATTCTGTCTAACACATAGTTAATTTCTTGTGATACTATGCGGGTGATCTCAAGGAACCAACTGGCAGAACAGGATTGCTTAACCTTGATTGTAAATAGGTGGCTTTTTGTCATTGTGACCTGTGAAAAGATTAAACCTGTTGATCTCAGTTTCCTTGTTAAACTAGAAGCTCACTCCATACCTATTAACTTTTCACAAGTCCCTCAATATTTAATTACATTATCAGGCCTGGGAGCCCCAAGAGAAAAATGAGTTATTGAGATGGCTCCACAATTGTTAATATCTGTTGATTTTTCCTTGTGTTTTGATTATTATATTTATAATAATATAATATTAAAATAGAAAATATATTGTTTGCTTTCATATAATTGTTTTTAATTTTTTATTGTATGCCACCAGTCTTGGCAATATGATGAATAAATAAAGCTCTTTTGTGAAAAGAGCCCCTATATGGTGGTTTTGCTTCAGACTAGCTCCCTATTTTCTGCTGTCCCTTTCCCCATCAAAATTTGATGCCATTTCAAACAGTGGTCAAACAGTGTAGCATGTATTATGATGGCAACCTGAAGAAGAGAGGTATTCATTATATAAAAATTCTTGCTTCTTCATGTGGCTGCTTAGAGCTAACTCACATAGAAGAAACATGTGGTATCTTTCAATCTATGTATTATACAATTTTGAATGTTTTGAGAAAGATTACTTATCTTTATAATTCTCCCCTTTAAAAGTTTCCTTGAATATGATAAGCATATACCAAATATAAAGTGGTAGGCCAGGATCTCTGCGTAATGGAGAAGTTCAGTATACAGCCCCTCTTTGAATCACTGGTCGTAGCATAATTTGGAAATAATTTTATTAGAGAGGGCAAAAAATATGTCAAGCAATCTTGTTGTGACCTTCCTCTCAGATGTGTGTAGCAACAATATCCCAAGAGGTAAGTAGCTCTGTAAGGAGAGGTCCTACAGTACTTTGCCTTCTATTGCTAAAATAGCACCAAGGTCATTGGTGAAAGAGGTAGACCAGGATCTCTATAAAGTAACCTGCTTGTCAGAGAGGCCCTGGTTTACTGTTTAGATACTGCCTAATCTGCCTGCTATCATTCAAGAAATTAAATCAGATCTTCTCTAAAGTGGCTTGCTTGTCGGATTGACCCTGGTCTTCCAGTTAGAGAAATACCGGTCTAACAGCTATTGCTAAAGCAGCTTCCAGATTATTGGAGAATGTCCTAGATAAGGACTGCTTTTGCCTGCCAGGCCACTGTTTATTCCTATGTGGATCTGTCAAGCAAGTTGGACTAAGATTGCTAAGAGTGATATTCCTATTTATACGAAGGTTGCATCAGATGGCTAAATTTGCTACTCTCAGAATCTGTGTTTCCCAACCCCTGGGTACATTAGGAGGATAATTGGTGAATTGTTTTCTGACTGGTCTGGTGATCAATCAATTAACTTTTCCTACAGAAATCTGTTAGGACAGTGCCACCTACTTGTAATGTTAGTGAGGTATCTTATGCCCCATACTTTGCTGTTTCCTCACAGACTGGAAATAAACATATTCCATCAGCTATTATGTGGATAGGGTCAAAGTTAGTATTTTTCTATTTTTTTCATTTTGTGTTTTTTTAGTACTCATGAAGTTAGAAACTGAGAAACATAAAAGGCTGTTCAATATGGAATAGATTGCTAGTTCTTCCCCAGCATGGACTTTTCCATTGACTATGAACGAATCTGAAATTATCTGAGCAATGTTTGGTGAAGTCTCAAAAAAGAGAGTTAAATTATCTAAAGTTATCAGGGAATATTGGTCTAGCGTTTTAATTCCTGTCATCATAAAATGCACACGGTTGCTAGAAGCTGCACAATCCAGATTGCTTTTTATTATTACTTTTAACAGTTTCTTTTAAGGGCAAAATTTCCTTCTCCTAGAAACCATTAGTTTGAAATAGAACAAAAGATATAGCATAGCCCCTGAGAGAGAAATTGAGAGAGCCACAATCCTTCCCTTGTTCAAAGGGAACTATTATCTGCACAGTAATCAAGTTCAGGACTGCCAAGCTAATTTTATTTGTATGGACTAATGTTCCCACTTAGCCATCATTTCTGCCCCTCCTACCTGTTTACTAATGAAGCTTCGGTCAGAGAGTGAATCACTGTATTTATTTATTGATTTCGGCAAAATCAGGTGAAGGGCGAGTTGGTTCAATATAACAACCACTGAGAGTTTATCCTGGCTTATGAGTCAGCTGGGATGCATGTTGCTGAAGCCATACTGGGCACAACAGTCCCTGAAATAGAGACAGACCACAGGCTTGGGAGCAAGCTCCACTGGCCAGAGCAACAAGGCCCTTCTTGGCTGTGGTGTTGGGATACATTTCTGTTATACCTGGGTTGTTTCTATGGGATCCATGCATCACAGGAGTGAGCTTCAGAATGGGGTACTCTGCTGGTGTTTCTTGTAAAATAGATTGGGGCATTTGTGTTTGAACCCTTCTTACCCTACTCCTAATTATGGAAAAGTCGTACCTCATCTTTCTTTCCAAAACGGACCTCAATATTCAGCCCTCTTTTTCTTAAGGTTTAAGCATTGCTGATGACAGTCAGAATATGAATCCTCCCCTCCCCTTCCCTTTTGAATAACCTCTGTAAAATTACCAGATAGATTATATTTAATCCGTGTTTATTTTTATACATTTGATTAAGTCTTTCCCAATTTGGTGTCTTCCAGGTGTGTTGCAGTATCCCCAGCCAGTTTAGTTACTTCTCAATAATTTTTTCATTGCATTTTTTCTCAGAACAATTAGAATGATTTTTACATAGTAAAAATATGTAATGTTTTTACACACATACACACACATACACACTATTGTTTCTGGATGGGATGATTCTAAGTTTACTGTAAAAGAGATATTTTGATTCCCCCTCCCCCCCTCTTCTTGAGAAGGTCTACTTCAAATGCAGTATTTCGTAGTGGAACCTTCTCCGAGAAAGCCAACTCTACTGAAGAGAAAACATTAGCCTCCCTTTGAATAAAGCACAGCAGTAGAGTGTGAATGTTTTGTTCAGGCTTGTTGCCTGCTGAGCATAAAGGCTACTCTGATGAAGGAACAGGTAGGTGGAAAAATATTGAAGAATAAGATTGAAGGAGATGCTAAAGATCAATAAATATTGCATAAATATCTCTACAGAGGAAGGCACCTGCTGGATTATCCTTATCAGGCCTGTTCTAGCAAACTCCCCCATGTTTCTATGCTGTTTGATCTTGACTAAACTGATTGTTTAGGCAGAAAAGAGAGTTGGTTCCTCAGGATGGAAAGTCTTCCTTGGGAGAGAAGAAAGGGTGCCAGAGCTAAGGAGCTGCTTAAATATTCACAGATGTGGGTGGAAGTTTTATTGAGGCTGATGGGGAGAGGAAGCAAGCTTCAAACTCTAGGACCAGAATTTTTTAACCACCTTTATTAGGCATTATATTTTGAATGTTACTTTAGACTGCCTAGGCTCCAAAAGGTTTTGTTTTTTTTTCAGTATTTCAAACCCCATTTCTGAATGCTCAAGAGATTATGGAGAATACACATTGGTAGTTTTCTATACCCCTTTGGGAAGTCCACTCTTTGCTTTCTATTACTCACTAGTCAGCTCCCCATTTAGCAATAGCACTTAGACTTATATACCGCTTCACAGTGCTTTTACAGCCCTCTCGAAGTGGTTTATAGAGTCAGCATATTGCCCTCAACAATCTGGGTCTTCATTTTACTCACCTCGGAAGGATGGAAAGCTGAGTCAACCTTGAGCCTGGTGAGATTCGAACTGCCAAATTGCAGGCAGCTGACAGTCAGCAGAAGTAGCCTGCACTACTGCATTTTAACCACTGCGCCACCACGGCTCAAATCATTTCTTGATTTACAAGGTCTCTACTGCACTATAAAGCCATAGACCACTTCCAGCTCTGGAGGATGTTAACCATAATACAGTTAATCTTTGCTTAACAACTGGTCTTTTTGGTGACCAAAGTTATGCCTGATCATTTTTATGACAGGTTTGTTGCAGTATTCCTGTGGTCTAATAATGAAGATTTGGACACTTTACATCTGGTTGGTGTTTATAATTGTGACAATGACCCATGGTCACATAATGGCCATTTGTATGCTTCACAGCTGGCATCCAACAAGTAGGGTCACTGGAAAAGCCAGCAGTGAAATCATAAGTCTTGGCCATGTCTTGCTTAAGAACTGTGAGTTGCCGGGCCTAATTGTGTTAGTTAAGTAAGGACTATTTGTACAGATAAAAAATGATGCATGGAAATATACCAAGGCAATAAGAACAATGAGAGAGAGAAAGGGTGGGGGGTAGATAGATATTCAGATTCAGATTATGGCTGATTCTTTCTCTTTTTTTGCCTGTTATCTTCCCTTTGAAGTTTAAAAATTACCAAATATCTAAATCTGAGCTTCCCTTAAAGCTAAGCTGAATATTACCTTTTTCATTGGCCTGGAAACCTATTTTTGCCATTGTCTTCAGTCATGTTAGTGAATCACATGTGCATTCCATATCTCTGAAGGGTTGGCTTCAGAGGGTGAGGATTTTCAAGGAAAGCATGGAAAATACTGCATAGGTGATGATTAATGTGCTTGAAGAAATTTATGTAATACTTGGGATGTGTGCCTATTTTGAGATGCTATTGTAGTTTCATATTCACTTCGATATCTATGTATCTCTCTATTGTATCTATCAATCTATCTATATCTAATCTATCTACCTATCTATATAGACATACCTCCCTATGCTATACTTTACTTTGGTGTTGGAAGCGCTGAAGCACTTCCGTGGTGAAAGGATCAGCCAGTGACATCATCATTGCCCGGGGGACACTCATTTGGGGGCTCCTTTCATATCCCCATTAATGGGCCAACCAAAGTGGTACCTGTTTATTTACTCGCATTTGCCCACTTTCAAACTGCTAGGTTGGCAAGAGCTGGAGTGAAGAACAGGAGCTTGACATTCCATAACACAGCAGTACTCAAACTTCAAATGTGGACTTGCAAATTGTCAGTTCAGCATACTAACCATACCAGTCATTACAGTCTATAGATACCTCCCTAAAATGTAACATATGAAAAGACACTTAATTACATAAGTGTTGTTGTTCCAGTTAGATATATTGTAGTATAATAAATGATTATTAAGCTAAATGATATGGATTTTCCAAATAATAATGATTTTAAATATTGTGACTTTTTCATTATCCACCACCTTGACATTCCTTGGATTTTATTCCTCAACTAATGGATTTATCACACAAGCTGCTTTTATCAGTCTCTTTAATTTGGAAACACAATTTGCCTTAAATATCAGAAATATTTTGTTTAATTTTAAATTGTGTTTTAAATCACTGGTTTCTGATAAGCTTGAAAAGTACAGTGTTAATTTTTCAAGCTCATATAGGCTATTCTACTTGATAGAAGCATCATCTAAAGCAAGTGTCTTCAAACTTGGCAAGTTTAAGACTTGTGGACTTCAACTCCCAGAATTCCTGAGCTAACGTGACTGGAGGAGGAATTCTGGGAGTTGAAGTCCACAAGTCTTAAAGTTGTCAAGTTTGAAGACCCCTGACCTAAAGGATAGCATTTTGAAAAAGATTGCCTACAAAGAAGAATGTTTGGGGTAGTTTATCCTCCTAGTGGTTGTCTTCTACTAATGACAACATTTTCTAAAAGTTCTTCTGATCTAGATTTACTCCAATAATTGGCAACTAATCTGAGAGATGTTGTTTTTCAGATTGCTGTTTAGGGTTGAGATATATGGAGATCAGAATTGGATGCCCAGAACTTTTATGGTTTTTCTAGCGGGGACAAAAATGACTCAGTGTAGGGAGAGCTTTTCCAAGCGCCAATCCCACACAGGAAAATATTGAAGAAACACTAGCCTCATCTCTCTTCTCAGCTCCTTTAGCTGGATGAAATGGCCATTATTCTGCCAATCTGCATATGCCTAGACTGTCCCATTCTATGTACAGGACTCATGGCTAAATATATATATATATATATCTTCATGTGGAAAGTTCAGAGACATGCCCCATCTCTATGGCCTCTTTTCATGGCCAGTGCTAATGAGATTCACTTCTTCCCCAGCTGATGTTTTGTGGGACCAGCGGCTTGTCAACTGGATGATCTCTGGCATGGGCCTTGGCAAATATTTACCATAAAAATAAGGTGGGGGGGGGGAAACAGGTTCCATATAAATTTAGAATCCTGAAAATAGAGATCAAGTGAGTGGGAGAAAAAGAAAGAAAGACCAAACCAGAAAATACAGCCTAGTCTGTTCACAAGCAAGGGAATAAAAATGGAAGATAAAATGAGCAAAACCTCGGCAGTAAAAACAGCATCTTGGTAAATAGTCTATTAAAAACCCAGCTGACCTGCTTTATGGCTTTCTTGGCTGCCATTCAGCAGGCGGGAGGGGGAGGTAGCAGGAGCCGGCGGGCGGCTACTGCGCTCCCCTCTTGGAATAGGGTGTTAAATTTAGCCACATAATAACGGCCCTGAGGAAGCAGCCTCTTGTCAACCACACAGTAATTACTGCTTCCCTTCTGCATCTTATTTTCTTATTATGTTCCTTCTTTCCCCAAATGGTGCAAGAATTGTACAAGAGCAGTGATCTGATCTCTGCCTCACCTTTGGCTGTAACTTCAGTGAACATTTGGGCAGAATTTGAGGCAGTGCAAAAAACCTGTATGTGTGTATTAGGTGAAGGATTTAAATTGAACTGCTCTGGTCTGTTAACCTATACATCTGTAATCTCGGCGCTGGATGATGTTCATGGGGAACTGTCTGCCTCCCCCGCTCAAAAAAATTGGAAGACTAGGTAATAGTTTGGATAGTCAAAAATCTTTAAGTCTACTTTGACCTGTAAGTCTTATATCAAAAATTTTGAGAGTCTCAAAGATAGATAGTAAGATAGACTTTAGAATTAGAATTCTTTTATTGGCCAAGTGTGTTTGGACACACAAGGAATTTGTCTTAAAGTGTCTTCTAAAAATCTAGTTTAAAAAATTGCTTTGTGAAGTCTCATTTTCTATTTCATTTACTTCTTAAACAAAGAGGAGAATATTCCTGTAATGAGAATGTTATTTGTTTGCATTAAAGTCTTTATTCTCTCATGCTGTTCTTTATAGCATTCTATTTTAAATTTTCATAATCTGCAGTATGGTTTAGGACAGCACAATATATGAACCCAGCCATTGTGACTGGTTCAATAAAATATGGCTCCAACTATAAACTTATGAACCTCATTCTAGTGTTTTACGGAAAGACATCAATTCAACTTCAGGAAACAATGTCAACAAACTTTTAAAGAATGAATTTAGATGTAATTGAATTTCTCTCAAACACTTTAAATGGTTGAAGTTTTTAAATAATATGATGTATGCAGAAACAATTAATTGTCATATTTGAAACATTAATTTTTATCAATGGGTCTTATTTTAGTATTCTCCAATCTGGGCTGCAGAAATCCTGATGACCAATAGAAGACAACAAAGTTTTGTATTTCTTTGTAACCCTTCTAGTGATTGTCTTGACTTTTCCAGTCTAAATATTTTATACCAGGGCAATACCCTCAAAATCAGAATTCTTTTTTTTAATCTCTGCTCACAATTTTTTGGGGGGAGAGGGGGAATACTGTATGTTTACTTCAATGAATGTAAAGCCATAAAGACCTGTAGAAATCTATAGTCTAATACAGTAAACAGCCATCTGTGTTTTGGTTATTAATATTTCTGATGAATCTTTTTTTTCCAGAATTATTCCATGGTACAGCTAATACTAATACAATACAGTACAAATCTAATGAACTCTCAGCAGCAAATAAAAAGACAGTATTAATTTAAATACAATGTACTTAAATTGTCACAGCAACAAAAATACCCCCTTCTCTAGCCAATTTCTTTTCAGATGAATTGGGACCTCAAATCTTTGGTTGGCTGAGAATTCTGGGTGTTATTTCATTATATTTGGATGAAGCCTGTCCAGTGTCACTTAGCTGGTATCTTCTGGTATGTTTTTCTATATAGCAGGAAATACTTGATGAATGGCAATGGTAAATCAACCTACATTATGACATATGGGGCATGCATGGAAGACATAGTCTATCAAATAGATTATGATTAGATTAGATTAAGATTAGACAAAAAAAGACCCTCAGTTCCTCATACCCTGATGTCCAATGCTAGACATACCATTCTAAGTGAAGTAAAGCCATCTTTTGTGGTTTTATTTATTTTTATATATTAATCAAATTTATATGGATTCCCTTCTCATGAAATGTGCCTTTGGGCAGTATACAAAAATGCAGGAAGAAGAGGCAATAAGACAATCATTAGTTAAAACTATTACATAACAATGATTAAAAGGAATTAAAACTCAGAGAAACAAAGCTAAAAGAGGAGAATAGAATAATAAATTGAGGGAGGTTACTAATAAGAGAGCCACCTCATGAGTTCACCCATCCCCGGAGTTCCCAAGCCTGCTGGTGTAACCAGGTATTGAGGGGATTTTGAAAGTGGTGGAATGATGAGGCCAACTTATCCTGGAGGGAGAAGATTTCACAATAGTGATGCCACAGCAGAAAGGGCACGCTGTCTGAAAACCACCAAAAGTAGCCCTGTAGACATCAGAACTTGTAACTTATTCCTTCAGTGAGATCTGGTGAGATGGGTGGATGAAATCGGAGAAAAGTGGTTCCTCAAATAACCAAGGTCCCATGCCATATGGGGCTTTAAAAGTCCATACCAGCACCTTCAATTGGACTGTGAACAAACTGGTAACCAATGCAGCTCATGCTCTACCAGAAAGACACAGTTCATTGTGTGTCACTCCATTGACATGTTTATATTAATAAGGTCTAAAAATGGTATGTGCCTCTCCTTATCATCATTGCATTACTGAAATATTTTTAAATGCTTGCAATCAACCTTACTAATTGACCTTTGGTATTTTTAGATGGCTTTCTTCCCATCAACCACCTACTGAGTCTTTAATTTTTTGTAATATATGCAGATCTTCAGGAGCACAGATGGTGAAAGTCCTAATTCTCTGAAACTAGGATGTTTCTAGTCTGGAGTTCTTTCCCTTCATTTTGCTGTTTCAGAATTCAAGAACAGAAATGTGCTTCACACCTTTTTCCTGATCATCTTTACAAGCTTCCATATCTTAATGTTTGCGCAGGGAAGGGGTTTTTTGCCTTTTGCTTGTGCTGGTCCAGTTGGGGGACCCTTTTGGCAAGGCAACAACATTCCAGTAAAGGTCTCGTTCTTCTGCTTGTTTTCCCAAAACAAAGGAAACAGGCTTGCATTGCTGGAAGTTGCGTGCTTGGGTTGTACTGCCTTGTTATCATCCGATAACCCGTCGACCCTGATGTTGCCCTATTCCTCACCCAGCAGCCTCAGACTAGGGGATGTGAACAACTTCCGCACACTTGCCCTTGTGCAGATCTTCACCTTCCTTCCAGTCCATAGCTTACATACAGACGCACATGGAAGAAAAGCATTAAGAAAGGAGGTTCCTGAACCTTCTCCTTCTTTTTACTCACCAATTGGCAATATTATTTAAGTGTTTGTGTAGGTTGGCTATCATGGAGGCAAATCCTTTGAATTTCCAAAATTGGGAAGGCTGTTCTTTATTTCACTGTGAATGTTAGGAGAATGCATTAATATCCAAATACTACCTTGAGAACTCATGGCATTTAAAAAAATCTTTTTAATCCTGCTTGATGAAGGGTTACAGAGAAATTGAATTAAAATACAATATTTGGGTAATAATTTATTACTCAACTGTGAATTTTGTATATATGTCTTTTTAGCTATCCTATCAACATGTCACCTATATTATATATTTGTGTGGTTGGGATATCTCCCAGACCCAGAGCATGAGGGAAGTGCATTCTGGCTTGCCTTGATTCTCAGAGGTTTCAGCACCACTGTCTCTGGTATCTTTCTGGTGTAGTCAGAAGGCTGTAAGTAGGAGACATTTTTATTAGGGTTGGTCATAGAGTCAGCCAGATACTTAGACTGGATTTGGAATTTTTGCCCTGTTATTGAATCCTCCTAATTACCTGGAATAGATAGATGTTGTTTAATAATAAAGTAATTACTATTTTATCTTGACTTTTTAAATATATTTGGAATTTTTGTCCAACAGTTGAGTCTCCCAAGCAACCAGGATAGGTAGATGTTGTTTAATAATATATTTACTGTTTTATCCTGCCTTTTATATATATTTCAGGGTGATGTACATACCTATTACCTAATTCTCCTGCCTCCTATGTTTTTACAACAATAACTTTGGAGTGGGTTGAGAAAGCCAGCTAGCCAGCTTTCAAAGATAAGGGAAGCCTATAATTCACATTTTCCTGGTTTCTATATCAGCACTTTCACCAGTATATCAAACTCTTTCCCCAGGTGTTAAGGCCAAAATGATAGGTGAGCCCATATTTGGGAGGAAAATGTGTGTTGATAGGCCCCAATTGTATGATATTGGCATATTACTTTTTTATGGGATAGTTGATACTATTGGTTTTTTTTCTTTGATTTTATTGATGTATGCTATGTGGAGTTGTGATCATGGGTAGCCATATGAATTCCAATAAATAAATTTGAAAGCAGATTGTACAAATGAAGATAGTTACACAACTCAGAATGATCTAAACTTCTATTATTTCTTCAGTTAACTAATTCAGTTTACTTAGCAGCTCTAGGTAGCTAATAACATCAAAAGTAGACAAAGAAATACAAATAGTGTAAATCCATAAAATAAAAATGTCACAAAGATATACAAACACCTATAGTGCCAGGATCAAAATTCATTTCACATACATTAGCACATATTAATGGTTCACTTGGCATCTCACTTGGCCTGAGGGACGAGTCCAGTTTGCCGAATATTAAAGGTATGCTTCCTGGGTCCCACCAGAGGAGTAGAAAGATGGTCTTTAGTCTGTGCATGAAGGGCTTCTTAGCATTGCCCTTAAACAACTCTGCAGAGCTGATAGTTGATTTATGCTTGCTCTTGCACTGTGTACTCAGTCATACAATCAGAGGCCATTGATGTCACAATTTCTATGGACTGGAATATTTAATCGGTGATTTAAAGCATGTCTTCAAAATATTAGCTTTGACTTTTCCTAGTTTCCAAATTTGCAAAATTCTGATTTTTGCACCTGGAGAAAAATGCTAAAGATGTGAAGACTTTATGCACATCTTATGTAGTACAGTCTGAATATAAAACATGATTATTTTTAACATACAATATAAGCCTCTTATCCCAAATCATATTTTTGATCTTTTAGCCCAGCATTGTTTCCTTTAACTTTTAAAAGAAATTAAATATTAAGTCTCTGAAATCTTTAATTGCCTAGAAATTGTATAATATGTTTAGTGCTGCCAGTGTTATCTTTGAACTCGAGTTGGATCAAACTCTGCATTCTTTATATCTGTTACTAGGATTTTGATGCAAACTCTGTCTTCATGTCTTGAAAATAGATCTCTTCAGTTTCTGAGGATGAAGAACATTGTTAAAATGTATTGAATTACATTAACTATAATCTTGGCTCATCCCCATCAGATTTCAGGATTTAAGTGTGGCTGGGAAGAGAATGGTTGGAAACAATCAATGTTAGGCATGGGTGGACAGATTAGAAAGTTGGTGTGACATGCAGTATAAAACAAAGTATTTGGGACAAAATAATAGCAGATAGTTTGTGCATTCTTGCTAATAAATCAACACAGACATATTCTTGTCACAAGAAGTAAAACTCAGCTTTAGATTTCATCTTTCATCTGTTTATTAGTGGCCTCCTTCCATCAAATTTAATGTTCTATAATGTTAGATAACTACATTATAGTAACCATTTTGGGAGATCTCTGGGGGTTTCATCAAGGCTTTCAGGTCCTGGATGTGAGCTGGGGCCTGTGGTTGTTTACAGAGAATCTAATGCATAAATCATCTGACATAGTTACCTTGGAGCATTAGAATATATATGTGTGTGTGTGTATATACTTTCATCTAAACCTGGAGATAGATTTTATTTATATATAATTTTTCTTAAGTTTTCACGGGTACTTACATGTATGCTGTTCAGCTTTGTTTCCCATGTCATTGTAGTTGTGCTTTTAAAGTTGTAGCAACATTTCGGCAGAATCTCATCTGCCATCATCAGGCTTCTGTATTGTGTTCGTCTGTGAGTCAGGCTTCCACAGGCACCCAGATGAAACCTAGCTTCCTAACAAATGATAGCCGTCCATTTACTCGGAGCCAAGCTGCACTAAAAGCTTCCAATACAGGAACACAATGTTGCCAGCCAATCAAGACACAAAAAAGCCACAAAACAGACAGAAGATATTAGAAACACCAATCAAGCAGAACACAGCAAACTCCAAGACCAATAAACACAGACCAAGATTCCCAACCAATCAGGATGAAGAAAAAACCATTCTGGCACAGCGTAGGCTAGCACCAAAGTTAAAACAGAAATGGCTGTGAATGTCTGACTCATAGATGAACACAATACAGAAGCCTGATGATGGCAGGTGAGATTCTGCCGAAACGTTGCTACAACTTTAAAAGCACAACTACAATGACGTGGGAAAATACCCAAACAAAGCTGAAGAGCATATAAATATATTTTCTTAACTTTTTGCAGGGATTTATATGTATGTTATTCAGCTTTGGTCATGTATTTTCCCACATAATTATACCTGTGCTTTTAAAGTTGTAGCGACGTTTCAGCAGAATCTCATCTGCCATCATCAGGCTTCTGTATTGTGTTCGTCTGTGAGTCAGGCTTTCACAGCTGTTTCTGTTTTAAATTTGGTGCTAGCCTAATGATGTGCCAGAATGGTTTTTTCTTCATCCTGATTGGTTGGGAGTCTTAGTCTGTGTTTATTGGTTTTGGAGTTTGCTGTGTTCTACTTGATTGGTGTTTCTAATATCTTCTGTCTATTTTGTAGCTTTTTTTGTCTTGATTGACTGACAACATTGTGTTTCCTGTATTGGAGGCTTTTAGTATGGCTTGGCTCCGAGTAAACAGCACACACCCCAAAATCAAACTCACCATGGAAATGGAAACAAACAAACAACTACAATTCCTAGATGTACTAATCTACAAAAAAACAGATGGCACACTAGGACACACCATATACCAGAAGAAAACACACACCAATCGCTACCTCAATGCCCAATCTCATCACCACCCAGCACATATAAACTCCATGGCCAAAACACTAATTGCCAAAACCAAACACCTGGCAGACAAGACACACTAAAGACTGAACTTTGCACCCTGACTAAAGTACTGACAGCCAACGGCTTCCACAAAGGCAAAATCACTGACTTGATCCACAAAAACACACTGAGACATAATGGAGACCTAGAAGATGAACAGACCTATGGAACAGCTGTCTTGCCCTATATAAGAGGTACTGCAGACAAAATCAGTGAGATACTATTCAGGCATCACATCAAGACTGCCTTCAAAACAGACAGAAAAATAGCAGCCATCCTAAAAAACCCCAAAGATAAAATTGACCTGGAAAACCAAGGCATATATGAAGTCCCCTGTGCATCATCCCCTGCCACATACATTGGATGGACCAATAGAAGAATAAGTACCCACCTGGATAAACACAAAAATGCAGTAAAAAAGTTGGAACACACTTCCTCACTAGTCCAGCACATGAAAGCCACAGGTCATAGCATCGATTTCAATGGCACCAAAACCCTAGCCACTATAGAAAACCCCAGCTACAGAATTATCAGAGAAGCCATAGAGATTGAAAACCGACCTGAAAGCACGAACAGAAAAGATGATTCCACCAAACTGTCAATTATCTGGAAGCCTGCACTCTCAAACAAAAAAATATCCACACCACAAGCCAGCCAAACACCTGGGCAGAAACAGACTCTCCATGATACCTTCAGCTGAAACACACCCCAACCAGGCACCCAGATGAAACCTAGCTTTCTAATAAATGATAGCCATCTGTTTACTCAGAGCCAAGCCACACTAAAAGCCTCCAATACAGGAAACACAGAAGAAATTAGAAACACCAATCAAGCAGAACACAGTAAACTCCAAGACCAATAAACACAGACCAAGACTGCCAACCAATCAGGATGAAGAAAAAAACATTCTGGCACAGCAGTAGGCTAGCCCCAAATTTAAACTGAAATGGCTGTGAAAGTCTGACTCACAGACGAACACGATACAGAAGCCTAATGATAGCAGATGAGATTCTGCTGAAAAGTTGCTAAATTTTAAAAGCACAACTATAATGAAGTGGGAAAATACTCGAACAAAGCTGAATACTATACATATATATATATATACTGTGTGTATATATATATATATATATATATATATATCAGGTTTAGATGAAAGTATTGTAAGGTTTTAATTTTTTTAAAAAAAAATCTTCAATGACTGATGAAAATAGTAACAAAAATGATTTATCCTTGCTATACTCTGGAAAAGGAGTCAACCAATATGTCATCTTTACCACAAGTTGCCTGCATGCCATAATGATGGAGGTTTGTATTTGTCTATTTATTTGTTCATCATTGCTTCTTATTCATTGTGATTTCATTCTCCCCCTCTTCTCCGGGTCTCCTCTTTCCACTCCCACAATGGATTAGATCTTAATTTGTTCTATAACTTCCTCCTCCCCCCCTCCCGAATTTCTACTTTTAGCATTGAAAACAAACATTATTTTTAGCTATTCCCTGCTGAAAAAAAATCATGCTTGGTGCTTCTTTGCTAGTCATTTAAGCTTCCATCCCACAGATGTGCATGAAGGATAGCTGAGACACATAATTGGCATAGTAAATGAGCAAAAAGCCTCTCAAATCTGGTCTCTATTGAAGTTTGGTTTTGTGTGGCATAAGAGGGATGAGCCCTGGAATCAGTCAGCCACTAGCGTGGGCTAGCCTTTTAATAAAATCTATATTTGTTCCACTTTGCCTTGAAATAGTCTAAAGAGTCTTTCAAAGGGCCTTTCCCCATTTGGGGTAAAGGAGGATTGGAAAGCAGCAAGAAATTTGTGAGTGGGTGGGTGTTCCAAGGATTGTATGTACCTGTTTGCTTCCTTTTAAAGATGTGTTGTTGAGAACTAGTTCCTGCATGTAGAGAAGAAAATGGGAAGTCTTCCCATCTTAAAGCTGCATTTGGAATGAATCCAGGACTAAAGACCTGTGCAAAGTGCTTTCAGCATGTTGCAGTTCTATTTTTTCATTCTATTTTTCCAAAAGCTACCCATTTCACAGGCTATTTAGCGGTGCAATGACTCACAGAATTGAACATGCATTTAAATGTTTGCTCTACTGTGCTTTAAGTGATTGGGAGATTTTAGAATTCCGGCTCTTAGGCTTTCTTGGAAAGTCTGGTTAGGGCATCTCTTTACTGCCTTAAGAAAGTAATTTGGACTAGCTAACCTATGAACCTCCTTTAAGCCCCACCTTTTTAGATCAAAAGCAAGCAGCTGTCTAGGTTAATGGCTACATTTAGAACTCTGAAAGAGTATCAGAGTCCCCACCTCAAAATGACTACACGACAAAATGGCTGATTGGGGCAAGGGCGTCACAAAGGAGTGCAGCCATTCTTATTCAAAAGATATTTAAAGATTGTCCCCACAAATCATCCTCCTATCCTTGATTTGATTATGCGGCAAACAAGTCAATGTCAATTTTTTGTGACAGCATTTAAACTGACCATCTCTGAGATGATCTGTCCAACCTGATTCTTTAAATCTTCTAATGACACCTGTTGCTGTCAGTCATTATCCTTATCTTTTTTCTTCCCTTTGAAGAACTACAGATTTCCTGGGAGAACTACATTTTCAAATAGTGTGTGCTAAATGTGATAATTTTGGCCTTCTCCAACAGCAAAAGCATCAACATTCTTCCTACCCTGCTTCTTTAAAAATCCAACTTTTAAGTGTTACATGGAACACTTTACAGGGAAAAGTTGCATTGTTCTGATTTTTATAGATATAATACGGCATCTGAATATTTTTTCCAAGACTTACATTGCTAAACTATCAAGTGCTAATCTGTAATTTATTTCTTCACTGCTGTGTATTTTACAGTCAATTGTTTTAAATGTCAGAAGCTTTCCATCGTTGTCAATTCATTGTCAATTCTAAGGCTGGTTGCTGTACCTGTTATCATTATTTTGATTTTCTGTATGTTAAACCTTAGTCCCATTTTCCCTTGTGGTCCTTGACTTTTGTTATTGGCTCTTGCAGGTCATTTGCAACTATCAGAGTGGTGTCATCAACACAGTGCAGAATTTTTGTTTCCTCCTACATTTTTTAAAACTATGCTTCTACCAGTGAAGCTTCCTTCAATTTATATTCAACATATAGGTGTATAAATAGAGTTTAGAGGCTTGTCTCACTTTTTTGTCATTCTTAGCCAGTTTGTTTTGCCACTTTCCATCCAGACTGCAAGTTCTTGTCTTGTGTATAGTTTCACACAAGGTGGGATTCAAATTTTTAACAACCGGTTCCGTGGGTGTGGCTTAGGTGGTGGGCATGGCTTAGATGGTGGGTGTGGCTTGGTGGTCATGTGACTTGGTGGTCATGTTATTGGCTGGGCATGGCCAACTCAACATCACTCATATCAAGGCAGGCATCTCCTTGCCTGGCCTCTCATGACTGTGGGGATGCTGCAACAGTTGTCAGTATGAAAAATGGTCATAAGTCACTTTTTTCAGTGCCATTGTAACTTTGAATGGTCACTCCACACAAGCAAAGTACTAGCAAAGGAGGGGGAAAAAAACTCCAGAGAAGTTCCTGAGACAGGAAGTCTAGTCCTGCCAAAAATGTAATAAGGGTTAATGGAGAGGCAGTTTCTGTAAGCAACACCAGAATGTTTCCTTCCTGCCTTCCTTACAGGATTAGCCCAGTAATTTCTTCTAAGAACCGGTTCTCCAAACTGCTTAGAATGTTAACAACCAATTCTAGCGAATAGATGTGAACTGGTAGAATCACACCCCTGGTTTCACATTAGGGCAATGAGATGTTTTGGGATTTCTCTTTTTCTAATCACTTTTTCCAACTGGACACAGTTGATGCAATAAAGGACCTTTCTATAGTGAATGAAATACCCTGATTTTCTTGTATTTTATTATTGGTCTTTCTCAATTATTTAGCATAGTATAATCAAAAATAATGTATCATGTTCCTTGGCCTTTTCTAAAACCATCTCAGGCATTTGAGATCTCCCTTTTCATGCATGGCTATAATCTGTGTAGGATGATTCTAAATATTATTTTAACAGTATTTGAAATTAAGGATATTGTTTGATTGTTTCTAAACTCTGTTAAGTCTCCTTTGTTTGATATTTGTACATAGGCTGATCTTTTTCAGTCTTCTGCCAGTGTATAGTGCTGCAAATATACAGTACTAATACAGAGCCTTTACTGATTTCTCTCTTCTTTTGCTTGCTATATTTTTCTATAGATATTTCATCCAATTTAACTTCCTCTTTTGTTTTTTTAAATGAGAAATATCTTCTAAAATTTCTTGGATGTTGACAGTTCAGAATTTCAGTATTTTCCTTTCTTTGATCTTCAAATTGGTTACTATTTGTTGGCTAGCATCCTTCAGCATACCAATTTGAGACTGGGACCTCTATCTGAGTGAGTTTGGAGATCTTTTGGAAGAGTTTCCGTGTTTTTGCAATGTCTTGATTTTGTATTTATTTATTTTGTCATGTTTAAGTTGTGCATATTGGAGGTGGAGACCCTTTGAGAGCTGTATGTAACAAAATTTCATTTTAATGTATGCCGATTAGTGTACATTCAAAGTGACAATAAAGTTAGTCTAAGTCTAAATCTGTTAATTTTTCTTTTCAGTATTTTTACAGATATTATTGTGATACTGCTTTTTGTCTTGTCTAACAGTTGTCCAAAATGGTTTGTTAGACATTCATCTTTCTTGACTTCAGATTCTCTTCTCTTCTCTTCTCTTCTCTTCTCTTCTCTTCTCTTCTCTTCTCTTCTCTTCTCTTCTCTTCTCTTCTCTTCTCTTCTCTTCTCTTCTCTTCTCTT